>QFEM01000635.1:0-22377 GCA_003316205.1 Boletus bicolor
CTCGCCCTTTGGCAACAGCTGAGCTCTGGTACCTACAGCACCGGACTTGCTCCGCTGAACTCCGGACTTTAACAAGCACATGACCGAATGTTGCTGCAGGGAACAGATGCGGTGGTGATCTACAGAGAGAGAGAGGGCGCAGAAGTGGTGAGCAGGTGGATTGGCGCTCACTATCCACCACTGAGGCCATGGGGGTTCCAATTCGACGGTTGCGGAACTAACGGATGTAAGCCTCAGACAACTGAACTTACAGTGAGGAGCAGCCATGGGAAAATCCAGGTCACTTGTCGACTGTGTCTTTGGAAGTCGGTATGGGTTGGCGAGCATGATGTTGAAGGGTATTTCAAACGCATGAGTAGCAAAACGCCAAACGTCTATTGGCACGATTTTCCAGCTTCTCAAGAGTTGAAAGCGCTGTTTGTAAGGACCACTAACGAACACGCGAGTCATATGGGCGAGTCTCAGTAGTTACACATATGGTACAGGTTCACACCGAGTCAATCGATTGGAGTTAGGAGCACAGGAGTCAGTACAAGGGAGTGCCCGTGTTCCCACGGTTCCCAGTCTTGACAGTCTACCGTCGATCGATTATGCCTCCACAGCAAAGTAAAGAGGCCCAAAAAAAAGCAGCAATAATCCATGGCTATTCTAGGGCTGTGCCTTCGGATCGCATTCGAGATCCTTTGCTTGACACTCAAGAAAACAGGGATGCGATGCAAGTAGATACTGGTATGTCCCCTGCCCTCGTACCCACGTTACTAATTCACTTGGACTGTTGATCAGTTCGAACGACACTGTGCATGCCACTCGTCGACTTTTGCAGGCTATGCTGCCGTCACAGTAGTACTCTATGGCCGTGCTCTCACTGCGGGATTAAGGTATGCACATCGCTCGCACCAGACACAGGGTCGTGCCTGGTCTCTCAATCCCCTCTGTCTGTCCTCTGCCCCGACTGTGCAAGACGCCGCAAACAGCCTCTAGGTCCGACGTGTATGTACGAGGTAAGTAACTATATAACAGCAGACACCAACGCTGATGGGTCGTCCAGGACGTTGCATTGCATTTCACATCAACGAAGCATGCCAAGATGACTTGGCCCTTGGCACTGATCAGCATGACGTTGGGAACGTGTGAGGACCAGCACCTACAGGCCGCGCTCAGGTGCTACGTCAAACACGAATTTTTACCCCAACCAGAAAATGTACCTACCACACTTTCTGCGAAGCATTATCACTGACGTTATTGGGCAGCTCTCTGTCAATCACGCGCATCTTTCAATTGGAGGCTGCACTACTGCTCAATCAACGTTGAGGTCGTCGCAAGAATTCATTGATCACTCGCAGCGTTTGAATCACCCCGCGAACACTTTCATGGTCTTACAAACCGCGTATGACGCGACTAGTAGGTGTTGGGCGTACGGCACAGATGCAAAGGGGCTGGTGTATAGCACGCTATCTGACCTCGTCGACGCTTTCCTCCCTCGCCCATTGCATCAGCAAGAATCTACCTTGGCTCGTGGTCGTGGTGGGTGGCGAGGCTTGTTTCTGGCAAGCCCCACCTCCTTTTTTACAGGGAGTCCTCTGGACACGGATGTGAGCCATTTGGTGGAAAGGTTAGTGAGGTTACTACGTCAAAACGTAAACACAACTGTGTTGCAGTAACCGCTTTGATTTCGTAGTTGCACTGTCCATGCGACAGGCAGTGGCATGTCATGCACCTGCGTTTTTTTCTAGTGTTATACGAGGCATCGCCATCGATCCACCAGGACTGATACCTAATGGCAGTGGCTCAATTTCTGTCTGGGACAGTGTCTCGTCTGCTGCATCCTCTTCTCTCGCAATTTTCAACCACACCCCAGTCGTATTGGTGTTCAAGGAAGGTGCACGCGTCGAGTGCCGTCGAATCACACAACACAACCCACCATTCACTGGGTTCGGGGTGGTTTTCGATTCGTGCCAAAAAGGGTGCACCGTGCAACCTTCGGACGTTGCTATTCGTACCAAAGGTGACGCGGTGCGAAGCGTTTGTCTGGAATGTGGGTGGAGGTCATCGTTTGTGTGGGCCTTGCAAGTGGAAGGCGTACACGAGATGGGACTTGGGTTATTTTGGCACCATTTTCCATTGGGTGCTTCTGTCCGTAACGCGCTTGTATATTACTCTACGTAGGTGATTCCGTAGCTATAGCAATGGAGCCAGTTTGAAGACAGTATGCATACGCAAGTGGACTGATGTTAGACTGATGCACCGAAGCGATGGACGTATTGTGCCGCCGAATAAAATGCGGGGTTGCGTCCCTATTAGGAAAATTGAAGCCAGACTACGTATTTTACATGGCACGAATCCAGCGTGTTAGACTGGACTGGCGCTGGACTGATACGTTGCTTACAAGAAAGAAAGAAAAAGGTCCAGAAGCCTAGAGGGCTAAAACGACGGGCTACGTGCATTACATGAGGCGACTCTGGCATGTTAAACTGTACTAACGTCTGACTGACCTGGTGCTTTGCATTAGAAAAGGGAAAAAAAAGACTAGTGGGCCATAAGGTTTTGGAAAGTACTAGAAAAACTCATCCGAGCGCATACAGGCTATCGAAGCGATAGGTCGAGGAAGGTTACAGCACGATCTTTTCTCTGTATATGACAACGTCCTCAACCTCTGGGTAGGGGACACTAAAACGAGTGTGAGCTATGATCCAAACGCACTAGCTAGGGCCTTACCCGGGGAGCTGTCCCACCCAGTGAAGCAGATGGTAAGCAATGATGACGAGGTGAATGTTGTTCAGGACAGGTCTTGTGAGGTTGATACCGTTACCAAGCCATTGAGCATATTCGGTGATGTTCTGAAAGTTTGGAAACGTGACATCGTTGATGTGAAGCAGAGAGAATACTCGACCAAGGGTTGGAGGGTGTTCCCAGATGAGGTAGGTCAAGAGGAAGAGTTCCCGTCCGTAGATGCAATGCTCGTGATACAAAATGTCGTCATAGGGTTCAGCACAGATGGTGCAGACAAACCAGCCTGCACTGCCAGAAAAGCTGCAGTGCATCGACGCAGAAATATGGCAGGTGAAATTGTGATAGGGAGAGGAAGGGTTGATTAAGCGAGATGAGCAACGCTCAAAGTCGTTGGTGTGGTGGTCGTACAAAGTATTGAGGATGGCTCCTTGAGAAGTCTGGATGATCTTGACCGGGTTGATGCGGCGAAGGAAGTAGCATAGAGTGCAGTGCTTTTGCATACGTCGGAAGCAGTTAGAAATAAGTTGGATGTGCTCTGAAAATGAGTTGGAGATGGAGGGGACATCAGGGGGGAGTGGACAAATTTGATAAAACGTGTCACGACGCGAATCCTGTACAGGGGGGGAAGAGAAAGGGGGACCCTCCCCTGCATTGAACACAAGGGGAGCGCTGAGCTGAGGGTCATCTGTTGCGGACATGGTGGATTAGAGCAGAGCAGGGAGGACAGGGGTGACTTGGCTTTTATATGCTTCGTATTCCCTAAGGTACAGAGAGTCAGTCAGGTGATCAGTCATGCTAGGTAATTACTGGGTACTGAGAATCCAGATGCGGTAAGTGATCGGGTAATTAAAACGTGGTACACGACTCGGCTAATGTTCAATGATCAGGCAGACAAAGTGTCCACAACTGATTTAATGGCTGACAGACGCGACTACAGTCTGCTATGCACAACGATCAAGAACCTGGGACTAGCATGTCGAAGCATCCAAGAGAAGATATGGTGGACAGCGAGGTGAGTCAGACAACTGCTAATGGTTTGGAACTGCCTGAAACAACATACAGCAGGGCCAGAGCAAGGCTGCGATGTACAAGCGACAAAGTCGTGCAAGGCTGTAAGTACACGAGCAGTGGGGATACGATTCTATTGACAGCCAAGGTAGGGATAAGGAAGGGCGGGAGCGCGAGAAGGAGAGTAACAGGATAGCTGTGAGAGCGTATCGGTGAGTAGTTCGTGTTATAACAGCGCATCTACACTAACTATGTATGCAGACTATGGAAAAAACTGGGGCAACAAGCGCAGAGGGCCATAGCTGGCCCTTCAGGGTCTGGTCAACCTGCGTTTGACGTGCTTGCACCACCACCGTCGCCGGCACCCAGGTCGCCCTCCCCGCCACCATCGGTGCCGCAGCCAACTCACCCCGATTTGGTCAAGGGTGTACTCGGGGTCCAGGTCTCACAAGGATCGAAGACAATCAAGTGGAAGGACGGCCCAAAGACCGTACTGCCGTACTTGCCAGCGACAAGCAAAGGAAAGGTAGTCAACGCGCTGCAGATGGACTCTGCCTATGTCAGCGACCTTGCCAACCTACCCGAATCAATGATAAGTCGCAGCAATGTTGCATGCGTGGCAAAGTCGACGGAACGCAAGGAGCTCGTCAGTCAGATACAAGGAAACCTGGCTGAGGAAAGAACGGTGGTACTAAGGAGCTATGGAAGCATCGACGGCTTTGAATATTCACTAAAAGGCCTTCTGGAGAAGTTTAGCTGCCTTCCGGGCCGCATAATCCAAGCACACGGTGCGTGTTTGAATTCTCGATTGACACTGGCTCATGCCAGTAAATAGACATGCGGAAGCGTGCCAAGGACCTGACTAACCCCCACATCCAGATCACCGTCAGGGAGTTTATGGAGGGCATAACCGATACAACAAAGGCGCAAGTAGCCTTGGACTTCCCGCTCTCGCAAATGGGGCTACCCGACCCTTTACAGTGAGTACTTTAGTACAGAATGCGTTCACAAACTCAGGTATGGGCAGAAAGTTAGACGACGGTATTTTGGTAGGGTTCAACCAGACCCACCACCTCATCGATGTCGACGGTTCAGACCTGCCCCCGGACACATTCCTGGTCGGCTCCTGGGGCCTGCTGCACCAGGCAGCCATCCTAACCTATCCACATCACGATGCAGAAGGCGCATGCACGTGGGTTATGCCGTACAACGGGTGCAAGGTCTGGATTTGTATCAAGGTCAAGGCTTCGTTCGACCGCAAGAAACTGGCAGAGTTTCTTGCCAAGCTCGCCAACAGGGAAAACGTCATGAGCAGCTTCGAGGACGATGTCGAGTGTGAAATAGTTTACCTGTATCCTGGGGATCTGGTGTAAGTCTCAAAGGATATACTCGTGTAGTCACTAACGCCGGTGTAGCATTATGCCACCAGGTGAAATGCACACTGTTTATACACCCGCAGCATGCTTCTGTAGAGGGGGCCACTTCTTTTCCTATCACGTGATGCACCTCACAGAACAGTCACGGCGCGTCGACAGGCTCAAGGGGCGATACGTAACAAACCAGCAGCATAGGGGTACTCTGGAAACCCTTGCCCGAATGGTTATTGCTTTGCCCATAATCAGCGAGTCAAAAGGTAGCTTAACGTGCTTATTCAGGTGATGACTCTAACACTGCGTTTAGCGCTGTATAAACATTCACTCGTGGCCCTCTGTGGCATGGTTGTCTATGATGGGGAGTACTGGTCGCAGCAGACAAAGCGGCAAACATCCGAGTGTCACACGCAAGCGAAGAAGGTCACGATCAAAGTCCTGGATCATTTTGGAATCAGAACGAAACCAGGTTATTTCACGTTCTTGGAAGACCCAGAGGTAGATCCGGCCTTCAGGGGTGAACAAGTAACGGTTTACGATCTACTTGAAGAGTTTCGTTCTGTTTATTAGCAGGTATATATGTACACAGGATACCGTACTGGAGTTATAACAATGTATACTCGGAATGATTTTTGCGACACCAGTCAGATTCATCAGTCAGCAACCGTCAGATAACTGCCTTGCATCAGTCTGACGAACGTCAGTAAAACTAACCTTGACGCATCATCAGTCTGAGAAAAGTCAGTCAGGCTCACCAGTCAGATAAGCTTCCAACGTCAGTCAAATTATTCGCACCACGTCAGTCTGGCTCCCATCAGTCAGACTTGTCGGTTACGTCGGTCAGCATCAGGCAGACAGGAGATCAAGAGTTATTTATACATTTATAAGAAATAAACTGCCATGCAGCTGCTCTGTAGGTTATGCACCCAGCGTGCACTATACTGAGCAGCGGAGAGGCATCGACTTCATGTTACACAATCCTGGGATTATGATACAGAGATTATACCAAAGAGCTGGTCGCAATTAGAGGCCAAGACAAATAGAACGTCCAAGAGATTGCAAGAGTGAAGAGAAATGTGCCGACTGTTGTTGAATCCCAACCACTTGGCATATGCATCTCTGCCCTCACCATCGACTCCAAAGGCATTTACATTGATGCCTAGCAGGGCAAAGACCTTTTCCCTCAGCTTCTCAACCCGCCATACGTAGTAGCAGAGGATGAGGATCCAGTCTTGAAGGCCCTGATCCTCGCATTTACAGGAGTTGGATTGAAACTCATGGGGGACGTCGGGAAGGCCTGGGAAACCGCAGGAAATGCACCTGACTGTATTCCTAGTTTTCCGGAATGCAGCACGGAAGGTGCGGAAGTCGCTACTGTCGTAACCAACGAATAGGTCACAGGAGTGCAAAGAGTGGTGCACTGCCGCCATTGGCGCCTTGAAGACGGTATGCAACATGCATGTTCCTATGTGAGAATTGAGGAAGGTACCCACATCGCGTTGTTGCAACTCAAAGTCGGCCGAGAGAGAGCCCTTGACCAGTGGTGCAGTGTGGTCGTGGTGGTTAGCAACAAGGGATGAGAGCGGCGTCTGTGACCGATGGGGTGTAGGCGTAGAGGGGGTTGGCATCGAAAGCCGCGCAGTGCTTCGGAAGGAAGGGGTCACTGCAGAAGTGGTAGGGAGGTGTAAACTGTTGTAGGACCGTTGAGAAGACATAGCCCCAGGGGGTTGCGAAGCAACCTCCGACTGGACCAATCTGGGCTGCTTGTGTGGGGGAGAGCGCCATTGCAAAAGTTCTACAACCCCAAGGGTGTCGACCCGGCCCTCGTTTTCAGGTTCCTACTGCATACATTGAGGTTAAAAAAATGGGAAAAAAGAAAACGCGTACCTCGAAGCGATAGTGCACGCATATGTGTTGGTGTATTTTATTTGGTAAACCCACATAGTCACAGAAGGGGCACTGGTAACCACCCTCGACTTCGACCAGGTGGTGAAGTTCATCTAAGTGCTAGTGAGCTAGGGGTACGAAGCCGGTCGCCAGAGTGCTCACCAAACACGTAGAGCTTCAGCTCTCGGTCGTCGGCATGGCAGCCGACGTGGCGCACAAGGTCTGTGTGGTGCTCTCGGCAAAAGGGGCAGGTAGAGCACCAGTTCATGGTTAAGGTGTTGGAGGCAGAGCGTCAGATAGGTTTGGAAGAGACCACAAAGCAATTGTTCACACGCAAACTCGATATAGAGTAATTACAGCTCTCTGAATACCTCCAGATGCCACCTGACTACGCGCAGATCAGCCCTGATCTGGGGGATATTGAGCGATGTAAGCGGATCTGAGACAAATAAACTTACCAGAAAAGGATTGAGATTAACCACCTGCAAATCTTCTGTACTAGAAGCACGGGATAATGCCACGTATGCTTGGCCTGGTGATGCGTTAGGAACAAGGTCAACGTGTGTGCATAAGAGGAGATGTACCGGGAGCGAAAATACCATCAAAATTGATGCGAAGCTTAGGAATGGTCTGTCCCTGTGACTTGTGTATAGTCATAGACCATGCTAACGTGAGAGGGACCTGAACAAGTGCGTGAGAGGGGAGCAAGATAGAGGGGGAAATATACCTGATTTCATATAGCAATAACCTGCCCATGGTGATCCTCGACTCTAAAGGACTCTGGTTGGCATAGCACATACTCCACTCCACCAGCCGTCTCGAACTTGACCAAGGGGTAGCTATCTGGGGTGAAGCTCGAATGAGGGGGGGCAAGACTAATGTCAACGCCTCGAATGCAGTAGTCCGTGCTCACACGCTCGCCATTCGACGCTCGCAATTCCTGGGCGGTGTGAAAGCTGTGTACAGTTCCGATAGAGCCGTTGAACAGCCCGTGACCCAGAGTCTTGCGTAACATGACCTGCGCGCCTATCTTCAAACAGATGGTTGCTTCTACAGGCATATCGGCATAGTGAGGTTGGGATTCAAGGCGAAAAGGCCCGTCTTGGGCCTCATATTGGACTACAGGGCCTTTGAGCTGCATCAAACACTTGTTGTTGGTGTGCTCAACAGCCCTTCGACGGGCATACAACTCAACTGGATGGCAAGGGATGGGCCAAAAGAAATCCAGGTCTCGACTGAGGTTCGCAAGGATTTGCACAGAGTCGGCAGAAAGCAGACCCGTTCTACATTCATTCAGCACCTGTATAAACTCTGTGACGGGTCAGTAATACGCGCGGCACTATGCGTACAACCTACCGGGGTCTGCCTGGCTGTGAGCGGTTTTGAGATTAATAAAGCATTGAGTTACCTGGATCCATGCAGCGGACTGAAAGGGGAGCATGCTGCCGCTGTTGTCATCAGATTCAACTGGTGGAAGTTGAAAGAAGTCACCGCTGGTGATCAACTATGAGGTACTACCTTCAGAATGTGCTCAACAGAGGGTACACCACCTACCTGAATACCTCCAAATGAATGCTCACTGCCCTTTATTCGACGGGCAACGGCATTGAGCAGATCCAGGTACCGTGCATCTATCATGGATACTGCAAACACGTTAGAGAGAGAAGGACGGTGGAAGGAACGCATACATTCATCCACCATGAGGGCTTGTACTGAAATCCAGCGATCAAGGGTTGAGGGGAACCTCTCTACCTTTCTCAGGGTGGAGTCTAGAGTCATGCGGAAGTTATGAAAGCCAGCCCAGGAATGTAGTGTTTGGCCTATAGAAAACGTCAGCAAATTGTAAAGCGTGAGGGAATCCGCACACCTTTAAACCGGGAGGCGGCCATGCCCGTACTGGCAGTAAGAGCCACGGCGGGAGGGTACGTGTGCTTGTACAGAAGGGCCTGGGCAATTCTGGTAAATAGAAGCGTCTTTCCAGTGCCTGGGGCTGCTATGAGCATGGCAGATGTGGATGGAAGGAGGAAGCTACCAGCTGCACCCGTGAAATACAGGCTCGTACCGTCGATTGCACATTGCAGTGCATCAAGTTGTTCATCGTCGAGGTCATCCAACCGTGGCTTAGAAAAGGTGGATAAGGTGATGTGAATTGAACACAGGTGCTGTCGACGCCCTTGCAGGGACCCTAGAGGGTACACTGCATCGTCCCGATAGGGCTCCAGGTCGGAAGAGATCTTGCGGATCTTCTCCAGCCTCTGCATGGCTAGAAGGCGCTGGAAATGTGGGGAAAAGCAGTAAAGAAGTGAATTAGACTGGTGGGGTGCGGAGATCACACACGTGATGTCACGTCGATGGCAAGAAGAGAGGGTGGAGGGAATCACGGATAGAATATAAGACAGGTGGTTAGATAGGGAATGGAATAAAAATGCTTACTTGCCCCTTCTGCGACGGTAAAGAAACCCTACTGGTCAAACCTCGTTCGCTCGAGCGCCATATCATGAGCAGCCACAATGAAGCAAAAACGTTAATGTTATATGCCTTTGGTGAGGGGGTTAGGCACGTACAATAGCATAACTGAATGTACAGGTTAGGAGCCACCTACCGAATACAGGAGCAAGGTGGAGAGTTTCAATGCCCACACTGCAGCTTCCGTGACCTCCCATGGGGGTTATACGCTCATTACAAAAGGGAGCACGTGGAGAAAAAAGTGAGTCAGGTTAGGTAAAAGTGGACCAGTCTGATGAGTTGCAAAGGGAGATGGAAGATAGGTGCTGGGGTTATAATTCCGTGTCTTGTAATGCTGGTCTCAGTCCAACACGCATTTTGAATGTAATTTGGTCAGCCGTCCGCGTCATTCGAGTACAAATGTTGAGCAGTGGTTATGCTACAGGTAGTACGTACGAGAAGGGGGCAATATACCAGTGCAAAGCGGGGCTTACTTTACTGTATGCGGCCCAGTGTAAAAGGCAGAGGAAAGTCCTATTGGCACCTACTGAAACAATCCGAAAATGTGATTAAAAAAAGTGCATAGTTGGGTATAGTGTCTGGGGAATGCGCCAGTTCTGTGATCCACTCGATGAAGCGATCTAAAGGGTCTGCTTTAGAAATAGGAGGTTTCAGGCCAAGGGCGTCGGAAATGCGGGCGAGGGCATTGAGGTTGTTGTCAAGCAAATAGATGAGGGCGACGAGAGTCGGTATGAGGTATGGAACATTGGCGTTGGGACAGGCGGCAGCGGTGGCCTTTTCTCCCCTGTAAAACTGGGGGTGAGAGCAAGGAACGCGAAAGGGTACCCAGCAAAGGTAACAGGAAGGCCAAAATGTATTCTCTTTTCTTTGTTTCGAGCGAAGACTGGATAACAACAGTGCAAAACGGTAATGGCGTGCATGCACGTGGTCAGCCAGCTGTGATTCACCCAGAACCCAGCAATCTGGGCAGTTTATAGCGGTGACATGTTTGATAACCTTTTGGAGACCTTGTAATTTGCCACGCCCAGTTTCGTATAGATCTTGCACTATTTTACCGTTGCTTTCGACGGTCTGGGAGCAGGGGAGGGTGACCAAGGGGGCAACAGCCTTTTGCACAGTGGGAAGGTCGAACCGAAGAGGTTGGGGTGCATGTAATTGGTTGCTCTAATGAAAGAAAGGTGAACCAGATGGTAGAAGGTGAGAAACAGCTCACCTCGCGTAACTTCTCACAGCAATCACATAGCTCATTCTTCAGAGATGAAGCGCATGAATGCATGTCAGGGTCAAACCTGTGAAAGGTGAGCCGTCGACAGGTGTTAGTTTGCAAGAAAAAGGCCATGGCAGATTTTCCAGTGTGGTCGAGGTCATCAGCAGAGCGAGGGCAGTCAATCCAACTCCACAGAGCGATGGCTGTGGATGGGCGTCCATCTCTACCCAGACGACCAGATTCCTGTAAAAAGGAGAGCATGTCCCTAGGTTCGACAATAATGACGTAGCGAACGGCCTGGAAATCGACACCTTCGGCAAAGCAAATGGTCGCTGCGACCCACTGTACCTCTCCAGAACGCCAGCGCTGAAATATACAACTTTTCTCGGCCTTGTTTTCCTTATTGCCATCCAGAATCCGACTGGTGTAGGCCGGAATGCTCAGCAACTTGGCAATCTCATGTGTGAATGCAATACTTGTGGTATATATGATGCCGCGCTCGTCGGGAGCAAGGGTTATGGACTGCCAGGCGGTGACCGTTTCTTTGACTATGTCGTGAGACGACACTTTGAAGACTCTATACTTGATGTTAGAGCGGGATGTGGGCGCCCGGATAATCCGTAGAAGCGAGGGCTGGATCATCATGGATGCACAAAGGGCAGGTACGGAACTGGTGGGTAGCGTAGCGCTTAGAAATGTAATGGGCCTCTTCAGCTGCGTCAGGCGGTGAAAAAGGTGGAAGCATGGGCAGTACAAGTCGGACGTAAATATGTGGTGCACTTCGTCTACAAATACACGCCTGAGCTGTGCAACGCTAGCTTCAGCCCATTGTAGAAAAAAATCAGAGCCTGCTTCGTGAGCCAGGATGATAACAACTTGGTCTCGCACGGGGTTTATCTCACCAGACCACCTTCCGCCTGTAATTGGTGATGCAGCAAGCCGTCGAACCATATCCTCTGTCAACGCGACAAAGGGAGTGATGACGATGAATAAACTTTCTGGGTTCAACAGAGCTGCACTGAAAAAGGTGAGACTCTTCCCACTGCCGGTGGGTAACACAGCCAGAACGTGGTCACTAGTGAAGCAGCTCTGCACTAGCTCAGCTTGTTGGGAGCAGGTAAATGAAAACAGCTGTCCTGGGTAGAGGGGCTGGAGGCGATCCGCAAGTTGTGGGTGAACGATGAGAGGGGACAACTGAGAAGGGGGAAGTGATGGAAGCCCATGAACACTGCTGTTAATGTGCGATGTCAAATCTGACCCGAAGCCCTGGAGTATGCTGGTCCAATGAGGGATGGTGGAGTTATAAAAGTCTTGCATATATGCTCGGACCGTCTCCTGAACAGTATGGGCAAGAGGTGCCTTGAGCGCTTCAAGAACCTTTGCAGCAGCATTGGCAGCTTCTGGCTGGCTTGAGTCCTCAGTGAAAGGAGGGTGACCGTAGCCTAAGCAAGCGTGCCAGCAAATAGATACGCGTTGCATCGAACGGACAGCAGTATGGGAGACTGTAGCTAGAGCATTGGATCCTTGAATTCCGTAGTGAGCATCAGCAACCAAAACTGAATGGCCAAATTGGGCATGGATGGCAGCTAGTTCGTGGTCATCATCGTCAGGAACGCCGTAGTCTGTGTGAGCAACGCAGCATAACATAGAGCACATTACTTGGCAATAGTCTCTCAAGCCAAGCGCAGTCCCAAGGTATTTCTCAGTATAGTGGTGGAGAATATGGGAGAACCGTTTGCTGTCCAATACGGTCCCGTGGTGTACAAAGAGGTAACTCAGGTATGTTTGAGCGTTTTCCACCTTCATAACGAATGCAGACAGCTTGGCAGCTATGGGGTATAATACACTGAGGGAAAAGATGACCAAGCGGGAGATGGAAGGACACGGTGTTCGGATGATGAGCCTGCCGTGGCCTTGTATCTGTTGCATTTTGACATAGGTAGTTGCGATTCCCAGGAGGCCATTGAGAACGAAGACATGCCGGTCACCCACTCCATGGACTGTATGCTTGAGGTGGTCGCATTCAGTCCCTCGCGCACCTCCACCCCACGTCAGTGTGATAGCATAGTACATGGCAGACACCAGGTCGTCCAGGTCGGTAATCCAACCCCATATGGCTACTAAGGAAGCATCAGTGGAAGCGGGATTGAACAAAAGTGTGAACCAACACTTTTGAGGAGCAAGAATTCCACCAACCTTGCTGAAAAATTGACCGTCCTGTGCCATGACTTCCAGAAGCTGCAATGAAAAAGACCCCAAGCCAGAAACATCCTGTGAAACAACGGACGTTCCTTGCAGGTCCTCTCAAGGGCGGTCAACAAACCACATTTTGGCGTTTGTGGGGTCCATGTGGGAGTCAATGTATGCAAATATGCTGTCAAAGTCGACGCCGAGGCAAAGCTTCTTGATCAACCCCTCCATTTCCATCTGAACTGCAGCTACAGACTTGGATAAACTATGGACGCTGAGGGGGAAGCCATCAACAGAGAGTACCTTCAGACTTGAGTCCCAATTAAAGCGGGATAGGCCGGGTTCTGCATAAGCAAGAGTACTAAACAAGACATGCTTTTGGCGTAGGAAAGTAAAAATGGATGGGCTACCGTCGGTGACCCAACCCTTGACGTGTTTTTCATACGCCCTAACGGTGCTGGTGAGGCCAAGACAGGTTTTGTAAAAGGTGAACATACGCATAAGTATCCCCGCTGTATTGAGGGGCCTTGTCCAGAACCTCACACACTGCAGTGGCCCTGAAATACCATTGAAAAGCAGAGATGTTGGGAGGGACTGCAGATATGTGAGTAGTGTTTCCAGCATCATCTCAAAGGTGATAAGCTACCAGAAATAGGGTCAAGAGGTCCTTGTGGTCACTCTTGCGGGCTTCCAGGCTGGTGTAGGTGAGAAGAGACGATAAAGTAGAGTGTATGCACTCTTGAATAGCACCCTCGGTTCCACCGGATAACACGTGGCTCAATAGCAAGAGCGACTCAGCATGGTGTGAGTGAAACGGGACGTCAAATGAAGGAATGGAGCTCTTCAGGTGGCACATTAGAAATACGAGAAAGAGACCGGTCAAACGGGAGTACTTCTTCAGTGTATCCCTCTCCTGGAGCGGCTTGAAAGGTTGGGAACCCAACTCAGAAGCGGAGGCGATGTAGCGAGAGGTGAGAATTGAGAGGGACTTTATATGAGGTGATATACAAGCATAGTAAGCTTCCACAGATTCGACCAAGTGGTGATATAGAGCCTCTGTATGCTCTGGAACGTTTACAGTAAGGCGGAGGTCCCGAATGTTGACACCATCTAAGATGTCCTCCCATCCAACCTGAGCAAAGATGGTACCTTTAATGCATGCGTTTTCAGGCAACTTGAAGGTGTCCGGGAAAGAGTAGAGCTGGACCGTTTTCGAATGTTGCAGTATGTCGCCAATGCAAGGTGACAAGGGAGAGCAAGGCAAGTCGCAAACTTCTACCATTTGTCGATTGGCTCGGAACTTTGCCAATTGATGGGCTTTGACGCTAGACCAAGATAGTTGCTTTTTATGTACGCTCGCGTGTTCCCTCTGGCAATGCTCGTAAAATCGCTTGCGGTTAGGGAACACGACAATGGAGGAGCAGGACTGAACAGTGCATTTGATGGCATCGATCACCACGAGACCTGGAATCGGGGGAATAGGGCCAGGAAAAACACTCTTAACCTTGTCAGCATGTAGCGCAAGGAGCATGGCTTCGAGTGTTTGCTTCGGAGGATAGATGAAGCGAGGGATTTTATGATTCCGCACCAAATGTGCGTGAGCAAAGGCGTAGTTTATAGGGAGGTGACACTCGAGGCATATCATCAATTGAAATCGACTGTCCACCCGTAAACCCAGCAAAAACAGTTCCTGAACAATGGAGGGTTCCGCAACAGGTGGAACGGCAGTCAAGGAGGGGCAGGCAGTCAGGTCAATGTCAAAGTCTTGGAATGTTTCTTCAGTCTCTGAATCTACATCCATATCATCGTTTGGCAAAGTTACAACTGGAGGATATTGAGAGGATCCATCAGCGATAGAAGTATTTAGCTGGGAGACAGCTGGTATATGGGGCATGGTAGGAGGAGCAGCATGCTTTGCAGGGCAGGGGTCTTCAAACGAGTTATCAAGAGCTGCAGGCGAGGGGGCCTGCTCTAGAGGACTGCTGCCGCTTGCCAGGGGAGCACTTGTTTGATGCTGTACTTGATGAGTAGGGGGTAGAGATACAAAGGTCGATTGGGAAGCCTCTATTGGATCGTCGGGAAACGCATCATCTTCCACTGGGTGGGGGTTCTCCCGGCAAAGAGAGTACATTTTTCTAAAGGAATAGCGAACATGGCGGGGGTTGCCACATGGGCAGGGAAGCGTGCCGGACTGACCATCTCGGGTGACCAGAACCGGGGTTCCTACAGAAGGGTTCCAGTAAAGTCTGGAAAGCACGCATATAGCCTACCTTGGTACTGAACAGTGCGTGTCAGCGAGTGGTAATTGGCCTGGTGCTCCTTAACAGCATCCTTTTGGGTCCCAACTGTAGGAAAGCGGCAACCAACAACCTGGCAAAGGCGTCTTTTGAAAGAAAAGAAAAGTGTAAGCGAGTGGTGAGGGACGGAGTGAGAAGGATTGACCGCATGGCCGTTTGCTAAGAAAGCACTAGGGGTGTGTGGTTGTACACGCGTAAACCACAGAGGTAAAATGCAGGGGGATGAAAGCGGGTTGACGGTGGAGAAGAGAGCAAGCCAGTTAGTAGAGTTGATAGGGGGGTGTAGGGGAAAACTAGAATAGATGAAGTCAGTCAAGTCATCAGTTGAAAACTTATATTACAGTAATCAGGCATAGGACCTGATCCGTTCAATCCAACTAAACATTTATCAAACTTAGCACTCAATTTTATGACAGAAAGAATTAGGCTGATGGCGGTCAAGCATTGAAGAGCGTCTCTGTACTGGGTCAGAGCAAAATGAAGTGGACATTGGCTCTAACGCCGAGGTGCTGGGAAGGGCATACATGGGCGGCATGAAGGCTTCCAGATGGTTTTACTGCAATGGATGAAGTTATTTTCAAAGGTCCGACCTAATAAAGCTAAGGAACTAGCAAAATGGGGAATCACCCTCCCTTCATAGGGACTCACACACAAAAGACTAAGTCTCTAGCTAAACTACATTAAATACAGCGTTCATAGCCGTGTTCAAACTTCTAAGTACCTTTGCAAATTGTCAAAGTGAATAGCAGTGTCGCGAATGCGTGTTGTGGCCGAGGATGGGCAATACAAGAGCGTCGTGTATATGTCAAACTATGAAGTGGATACAATGATCTACTACTGTATGGGCAGTAGGTGCAAAGTACGGTTGTAACTGTAACATGTCGTTTTGATAGTAACAGTTTTAGATGGGTAGCATGTGCTGTTTGGACGGGGTAAGTGAAGGGGGTAATCTCCAACCAAACTCTAACCAAGGATTTGGATCAAGTGCCAGAAGAGGGCCCACCACTCCGGGGGCATCCCTAAGCCCTTACATGGGCCCCTCCCATTCCAGGGCTTAACCAAAGGGGGTCCCACCCCGCTGCGGGTGGGCATACTAAAGCCTCGTTCTGGCTATATATATAGTCAGATGCGTTTAACTCGACAGAACCTAATATTGAGAATTAGACCGTCAGTCAAGTTTGTCAGTTTATCAACCAGTCTTCTAATCCATGGATATAGGGAGGCATAGAAATGATGCAGGAACTCCTAATAGGTCCATAAAGCACGTATGACCATATAAATCCAGGACTTGAACCGTGAGGTTGGGCGCAAGGGCCTCATGTGGTGCCTGGGTAGTGGAGGAGGGAAATCAAGTTCGGAAACAGTGCACTGGACTGCACACCATGCAAACACAGTTGCACACCCTTCCCAGGGGTCCTAAAAAGGTGTTACATATGTAGGAAGATCGAGAATACTCTTTTAAAAGAGTGTGCAAGGAAATAAGCCAAGGAAGGAGGGAATGTCACTAAAGTGCTCACCAAGCACGCGTCAATGCTGCGATCAACATACCGATTGTTGCACACCCTTCCTACAGGCTCTGGGAAGGAGTCCAGATAGTCAGAATCATGCTAGAGAGGGTGTGCAACATACCACAGGCAGAGAGGACCTCCTCCAGGTAGGCCTGAAATATCATTCCATAGCAACATGTAGAAGTGCTCGTTCTGCATGTATAACACTTCCAGCAGGTCCTTGGGATCCCTGGCTGACCCCCAGACAAGTTTCTACGTCGATATGAGGAGGGGAAGGTGTGCTAAAAAATCGAAGAAGAGAAGACAACCTAGGGGGAGGGCCAGCTGTGGCGTGGGAAAGTCCGAATGGACCGTTCGGCAATTGGCATATAGATAGGTTCTTCGGACCCATCGCGCAGCATCATGAGAATTCGCGCTTCCACTCTGCTTGACCCTAGGCCGACAAGGAACTTGATATGGCGTTGCCACACATGGCCATCAAACTTCCCGTACTCAAGGAAAGTTGATGGAGGCCATGTAAGTCCGCCAAACTGAACAATCAGACACATGCATCTTCCCTGACACCCTTTCTATCACCCCAGTGTGTACATTCGATCAAGAAGGCAATAATCACATATGGGCGCCAAAGCGGTAGCTCATCCATCTTTATCCATGATGATAGCTCCAACTTATCAACGAGGGGCAACAGAAAGGGCACATCACCTTCTATGCCAACCACAACATCGGATGGAGTGTGCGTCCCAAGCATGACAATACCCTGGATGAGTTCAAGCGTGTGGGAAGGTTCAAGAAAGCTTTGAATATGAATTATGGCCTTGCGTTGAGCATGTAGCTCAAGAAGGGAGAGCCAGAAGAGGGTTGGGACAAGGGTGGAGAAATCCCTCAAGGACAAGGCACTGGAGCTGTGAGCAGACTGGGAAAAAATGGCACCCATGGGTATGCAACAGGCAGTCATTCAGGATTGGGTGATCATTCTCATTGTTGATGTGGATACGATCACTTCAGAGGTCTGTGCATCCTCCAAACTGTATTCTTTTCTCGTTCTCTAAATGGTGAAAGTTGGACCTTTTGCGCAATGCCGCCTGCAAACTCACAGAGCGCCCTAGAGTAGCCATCATTCAGCACGAAGCAGGGTCTGCTTCTTTTGACAAGTACGTGTCTGTCATCGGCTGCCTTCTGTGTTCCGGTCTGTGAGCCAGCCGTGCAAGTACAGGGTCGACAATCACTCACTAGCTAGGTGGGATGCGACAAGAACAATCCGATCTGTGAGCTAGCTGTGCAAGCGCGGAATCGACGATCACTCACTGGCTAGATGGGATGCGACAAGGACGATCCAGTCTGTGAGCCAGCTGTGAAACCACCGAATCGATGATCACTCACACCCTAAATTGGATGCGATAAGAACGATCCGGTATGTGAGCCGGCTGTGAAAGCGCCGAATCGACAATCACTCACTAGCTAGATGGGATGTGACAAGGACGATCCAGTCTGTGAGCCAGCTGTGAAAGCACCGAATCGACGATCACTTACCCACTAGATGGGATGTGTCAAGGACGATCTGGTCATTAGGCCAGCTGCAAAAGCACGAGTCGACAATCACTCACAGCCTAGATGGGATGACACAAGGATGATCTGGTCATTGAACCTGATGCGAAAGCACGAGTCGGCGGTCACTCACTCGCTAGATGGGATGCCACAGGGATTATTTGGTCATTGAGCCAGCTGCGAAAGCACGAGTCTACGATCACCCACTCGCTAGATGGGATGCGAGAATGATGATCCGGTCTGTGAGCCAACTGTGCAGGTACAGAATCGACGATCACTCACTCCCTGGATGGGATGCGACGACGATGCAGTATGTGAGGCAGCTGTGAAAATACAGAGTCGATGATCACCCACTTCCTAGATGGGGTGCGACAAGTATCCGGTCATTGAGCCAGCTGTAAAAGCACGAAGTCAACGACCACTCACTCTCTGGATGAGACGCGACAAGGACAATACGGTCTGTGAGGCAGCTGCGAAATATAGAGTCGACGATCACTCACTTCCTAGATGGGATGATGATGCAGTCGGTGAGACAGCTGCGAAAGCACAGAATCAACGATCACTCACAAGCTAGATGGGATGGGACAAAGACGGTCCCGTCTGTGAGCCAGCTGTGAAAGCACGGAGTCGACGATCACTCACTTCCTGCATGGGATGCGACAAGGACGACACGATCTGTAAGCCAGCCGTGAAAGCATGGAGTCGAAGATTACTCACTCGCTAGATAGGATGCAACAAAGACGACGCGATCGGTGAGCAAGCTGTGAAAGCACGGAGTCGACGATCACTGACTCGCTAGATGGAATGCTACAAGGACGATCCAGTCTGTGAGCCAGCTATGAAAGCACGCACTCGACAACCACTCACAACCTAGATGGGATGCCACAAGGACGATCCGATCTGTGAGACAGCTGTGAAAGCACAGAGTTGACAATCACTCACCAACTAGATGGGATGCCACAAGGACAATCCGTTCTGTGAGCCAGCTACGAAAGCACAGTGTCAACGATCACTCGCATCCTAGATTGGATGCAACAAGCAAGATGCAGTCTGTGAGCCGGCTGCAAAAGCACGAAGTCGACGATCACTCACCAACTAAATTGGATGCGACAAGAACGATGTGGTCTGTGGGCCAGCTGTGCAAGTACAGAGTTGACGATCACTTACACTCTAGATGGGATGTGACAAGGACGATCTGGTCATTGAGCCAGTTGTGAAAGCACGGAGTTCACAATCACTCACCCACTAGATGGGATGCAACAAGCAGGATGTAGTCTGTGAGACAGCCGTGAAAGCACAGAATTGATGACCACTCACAGCCTAAATCGGATGCGACAAGGACGATCCGGTCTGTGAGCCAGATGTGACGGCACGGAGTCAACAATCACTCACAGTCTAAATCGGATACGACAAGGACGATCCAGTCTGTGAGCCAACCATAAAAGCACGGAGTCGACGATCACTCACAAACTAGAGATAGTCAACAAGTACGATGCAGTCTGTGAGCCAAGTGTAAAAGCACACAATCGATGACCATTCACATTCTAGAGATAGTCAACAAGTGCACCCCATCCGTCAGACCGCTAAACTATTATGCCACTTTATATTAACTCGCCATCTTGGCCAACAACCCTTTCCCGTTGGCCCGTCTCTTGATATCTTATACTTTTCACTTGGGGGAGAAATAGCGGGGTGTGCCACGCGTTGGATGATTCAAGCTTGAGGAGGGGTGGTTGTGATCGCGATCAGATCAGGCTGTGGCGGTGTGGCGTGGCATTCCTACCTCACATCTCCAAAAAACTTACCCCGTGTCAGTACATACTCCGTGAATATTGATCACTACGGCTAGGTTGAAGGGTGAATGCGAGCAGCAGATACGCAAAGTCACTTGCAGAGAGTTAGTCGAAATGGTATGGGCGAAAGCCCTGGAGGACGTTCTGGCCCGAAGCGCTGTCTTAGCTACCAGACCGAGTTGCGAGGGTGGGGCGGGCACCGAACAGATCATGAAATGCGGCTAAGGCGGGTGGCACAACGAACGATGGGATATCTTCCCGAGATGTCTTGTCGGTCGGTGGACCTGAAGAGGGAGTGGTGGGTGGGTGCGAAAAGTGGCACGATGCAACAGCAAGGATGCTCTTAGCCCTCAGGTGAGAGTTGTAGCTGTTGCAGTGGGGCGGCTAAAGGCACAGAGCGCACCCCTCGCTTATTCATGCACGGATAGGCTCCATTTTACGCAAACATACAGACGGAAACAGGACTTGTCGACTTTGCACGTCATCTACGTGCAACATAAACAACTGTGCCTATCGTTGATCGTTAGTGATAGATCCAATTCCAGCAGAAATCCTCACACAGATTTTGGCACCACTCAAGTTTTTCTTGCCCCTCGTTTCTCTTCGTCTCGCTCCCAGTCCAAGTCACCCCTTCACCTCCATCACTTGTACACCTCTCCTGCACCGCACCAGCACCGGCCACCCAGCCAAGCTAAATCGTCCAGATGCTCGTTAGGTCGACGACCCCGATAAACGGGAGCACGGTACAGCCGCGAACCGACCAACAAAACTACACACGTTGATTGTGACCAGCTAGATAGTCTACGTCAGTCCAATGGGTTCGCAGTGCATGAACACGAGGTGATTGTAGATGCATGATCTGATGCGAGTTAATAATAAAACATGTGTATCCCAGGTGACAATGGCGTACCGCGAGTGGACAGCCACGCCTTCTTCTCTCCATTGCTCTGATATCTGGCTGAATATGTTTCCATCCGTAACCTGTGGCCAATGAATGGTAAGTGTGTTGTCAGTACAATTCAAGGAATGATACTGACGAGAACACAAGAGTCGACTCAGAGGAACAATTGTCCTTCATCCAGTAACGGTCTCCGAAAAGAAGCCACGACGGTCGAGGGCAAGACAATTAACAGTGTGACACTAACAGGGACCCAAGAGTCAAGTGCAAAAGATTCCTCGTCCAGTAGCGTTCACCAAAACAAAACAAAACCGATCGCAATCGATGGTGGAGGTTTTATATATTCAGTTGCGTGAGTCCTTGCTGATGGGAAGCACATTGTGAGTTGTGACGGGGGAGGAAAAATTCGACATTGGCAAGTGGAAGATGGGAAGGAGGTTGGGACTCCAATGGATGCGGGGAGTGTTGCGTGGAACATCGCGGTGTCACGAGACGAAAAGTGGGTCGTGAGTGGGACGGTGAGTGGGCGGGTGACAGTGTGGAATGCGGAGAGCCACGAAAAAGTGAGCGAGTTCGAGGGACATGCTGGTTGGGTGTGGGCAGTAGACGTCTCTCCAGACGCGACAAGAATTGCGACCGGATCGAGTGACAAGACCACCTGTGTCTGGTCGCTCTCGACCGGACAGCGACTGCTCGGCCCCTTGAAACACGACTTTACCGTGGGTGCGGTTAGATTCTCACCCGACAGACGCTTCATCGCCACCGCTACGTGGTTTCGCGACTCAGTTCAGTTCTACGACAGTCAGAATGGCAGCCTCCTGAAGAAATTTTACCGATACGTGATGTTCTCCCACAGTGGGTGTGGTCCGACACCTGCTGCATTGATAAGAAGGGTAATGTGGTGTTACAAGAGTCATTGGTAGCCATGTTTACATGGTATCGCGGCTCGTCCCTTACGGTCGTTTATCTCCGTGGTGTCTGGTCATGATCCCAGCGGCCCGGTGACCTCCGAAGAAGTATCTGGAACACTCGTGCATGGACATACCAAGAATACATTGCTGCGGAGAACAGTCCAGTTCTGTACAGAGGACTGGAAGCCATACCTTGGCTTGGATATGTTCAACCACAAAAAGTCGCCCGCTATAATTTCCGAGATACAACAGGCCACGGGCGATATTCCACAGGAGTTGACGGTCCTACTCATATTTCCGGTGTAGGGCAGCTTTGTGTCAACAATCCGGTGCCCCATAGCCATTTTCTGGTGTTACATAAAATGCCGCAAATGTGACTCGGTTCAGCAATGCTTGTCCCCAGACTCTCACTCCCAATAAATCGTTGCCAAACAACCCCGGGTTCGTGTAGGTCTGTATCTTAATGTTGTAAGACCTGCAAGTGCCTCTGGGAGTTGATCATCCTGTCGTCGTTGTAAGTTAGTTACCACCTACCTGT
The DNA here is from genome assembly GCA_003316205.1 of Boletus bicolor. NCBI lineage: Eukaryota > Fungi > Basidiomycota > Agaricomycetes > Boletales > Boletaceae > Boletus > Boletus bicolor. The sequence goes on from QFEM01000635.1 coordinate 22,349, forward strand.
CATTCTCGAGGACAATAGATCTCATCTGA
>QFEM01000639.1:0-25837 GCA_003316205.1 Boletus bicolor
AGGCTGTCTTTGCGCACGCGGGCGCTCACAGGGGGTGTAGGTAGTGGGCGGGAGGCATGCGTTGCACCATCGAGCCTGCTACTAGCCGAGCGGGGTGGTGGGCTGCTGCTCATCTCCGAACAAGTCGGACACGTGTGGTATGCCACGGGGAAAGGCGTCCCGGATCGCTGACCACCGTGAGTGTATGATGGTCTCCGATGATCATGTGTGGTCCGAACGACCTGAAGCATGCCTCGCGGTGGACAATCGTCGTCCACACTGCTATTACTTGAGGCTGGAGAGGTGAGCGAGAAGAGGGAGTCAACCTCGCTCACAGTGCTGTCCGACGAAGGTGGGTAGTAGTAGTCGTGGTAGGGGTCCGATTTCGAGGACGTAATGGAGCGTTCATAGATGTAGGTATCTGGCACGGGTCCAGGGTGAATGAACCCGAACCGTCTGGTATCGCGGTAGTTTCGATCCCGATCCCGATCTCGCTCTCGCTCTTCATGGACATGGGCGTGGGATGGAGGCGGTGGCTTGACTAGCTTCCGAGGAGCATCACGCACTGCAGGACCCGACGAGCGGGGGTCACGATGTGATGATGGTTTGTAGTCGATGTCACCTCTTGCGGTGATGGCGGATAGCTGTTGACCGGCGTTTGAGCACTGACGTGCGGAAGCAGAAAGAATCGGCTCTTTGAAGACGCGCACCGAAAACCCGGAAGGCACTGGCAAGACGTAGTTCTGTTCATCAAAGGAGCAGGGTTGGGTATCGGCGTTCACTACCATGTCGAACGTCGGAGGGCGAGATGAGGACTGACCTTGGACGATCCCGGGGGGCCGCCGGCGCCGGGGCGGTCAAGTCTTGAGGGTGGTCGGGCGCCAGGGTTAAATGATGACAATGGATTTGACATGAATACGGTAGCCATGGCTCTTCCTCGATCTGACCTAGCAGAATGGGACGGGCATATATGTGGGGAGGGAGGTACTTATAAGAATGAAAGGCAAAGGATGACGCGGAGGGAGCGACTTTTGGTATGAGTGGTGAGAAGCAAAAAGAAATACACACGGGGCTTTCGGGAATCGAGGATTGATACTAGATGAATTGGCGAATGAGCTGTCAGCGTGCCAACGGGGTGCATGCTGCGAACACGAGTAAACCAGGTTGCAGGGCATGAGGTCGATTCTGATGTGGACCCTACGCGAGCAAATGAGGATCGAGTGGCTCTAGGGGCAAAGAACTCGAGAAGAAGGTGGCCGTACAAGACCGCCATGTATATTCAATTACGGGTTGATTGGTGCGACAAGAGTGGTACAAGCCGGCCTCTCTCGCTCGTCAGCGCGTCAGCAAGGTGGCGAGACGCTCGTTCTGCCATCCCGGCGGCTTGCTGCATAATTTAATACTCGGCAAGCAGTATTTCTCCGTGTACGACGAGGTAAAGTCATCAACCTGGCGTAAGAGAAACGTTTCGGCGACTTTGAAGCCGCTGGAAGGGATCACTCTCAGCGCCTTCCGGGTAACGATGAGCAGCACACTGCATATAAGGACGATAACGTGTCGTTGCGGACACGTCGAGGGGCAGCTGGCAAGCAGCCTGATTAAGGAGAGAAGTAAAGTGGGTTTGCACTTACGGCGGTTTAGAAATTCAAGAAGGTGACCGATTGTACAAGGTCACCACATCAGGAACCGAAGCTCACGCGTCGATCGTCATAGAAGTTGACCCTTTGTGGCAAAGCCGAGCCCTTGACATCTTTCCAAACTGCGAGATGGGGCGCGACGTCGAAACACAATGATTTGCGAGCAGTCCGAGCGAAGTGGCGGCGGGTAATAAAAGATTCTTACTTTCATAATGAGCTGAGCATGCGGAACCACCAGTGTTACTCGTATGAAAAGCGGGAAAGGGAGCACCTCTAAAAACAACACGCAGCCTTGTGTATACGGCGAAGATTCATCTTAGAGCTGCGCAAACAACAAACCCTTTGGAATTCCACGGAAGTACGCCGACAGCCACTCAGTTGCACGAATAAAGGGGGGACGGGGATACCCTGTGCATTCGTGCAAGTAGTGGAGGAGTGACTGGAGTGCGAGGATACGTTCAAAACAGGTAAAACGGAGGGAGGAGCGAGGCAGCGGGCAATATCGCATCCAATCGAACACCTGGACGGAGCTTAAACAGCGGTGGGTAATGCAAGGTCGGTGACTGATGAGATGCATCATACACATCCTCATCGAGGAGTCATGAAGACAAACAGGATTTCATGTTGCGACTACGTCACCGTTCTTTACATTTTTTCTTCTTCTCTCGCGCTAGTCGCTCAATAGCGTGCGTCAGTTGGAAATCCACCGAAATTAGTAGCGTGGCATGGGGCTCTGGTCAATTGCGGGGCAGTGTTTGAAAAGCCCTTACCACGAATTCGAACAGATGGAACTCGGGAAGCGCGACTGAAACCCCCGATCAATACATGCCGACCACAGCTGTGCACTGCACAGGCTGCACCGTTCACTGTTATCAGATAATCCATATCATCAAAGGGGGGGACGCAGGGGAGAGAGAGAACAGCCCGGGCATGCTTACAAATGGACACGTACGTTAACGGGCACAGTAATGCGCAGCCAGGGTGATAGGCCTGCACCACCTGGTCGTTGCGGATTGAATCGAAGCACAACTTGATCGAGGGGAGTTCACAGAGTGATAGTCGGACTTGATGTGGGTTTCAGGTTCGAATTCAAATTCGAATTAGATGTTTTAGTGGTGTGAGAGAGGAAGATGCTGAAATATGAAGAGATAGCTGACAAGGTGTCGGGGTGACCATTTGAATGGGGAAAGGCGCTCACAAGCAAGGGCGCCGGTGTGCGCGAGCAGCTTTCAAAGGGTTTGATATTTAATTAGCTAGATTGTGGTTTACTCACAGCGGAATGATGAGGGCAAGTACTGACAGGGGTGGTGTGACACGTGACGAAGGGTCACGGGTCTTTTGCTGCAGCATTACCTGGGGGAAGAAAAAAATACAGCAAAAGAAATTGTTATGCATGCTCTTAGACATGACATTCTCCCTCCAAGTGGTGTTGAATTTGCGGTCGCCCTTAACCTAACCCCGTTGACGCCGTCGACCCTCGTGAACGTTGTCACCGCAAAATCAAACCTCCTTCGCGTTTATGGCATCCGCGAGCAACCTTTGCCTATCTCCGACTATGTTGAGAACGAACGTGACAGGCGTGCTCGCGTGCGGAAGGGAACGGAGGCCGTAGAGGGTGAGGTCGAGATGGACCAGTCTGGCGAGGGCTGGGTCAATGTAGGTGCAGTCAAAGTGAGTGCTCGTGTAATCCATTCTCGAAAACGCTCTCAAAAGGCGAGCCAGTCGAATGCGAACCAAGAGACTGCGACTGCGTTGCGCTTCCATCTCCTCCGCGAGCATACACTACATGGAACTGTCACGGGAGTCGACAAAATCCGTACAATGTCGTCCAGTGACGACAAACTCGACCGTCTTCTCGTGTCATTCAAGGATGCAAAGGTACACACTATTCTCTTTACACGAGTCGTTCTGAATTCGTCGATAGATTGCGTTGTTGGAATGGTCCGACGCCATTTATGACCTCGTCACGGTGTCTATTCACACTTATGAGCGTTCTCCACAAATGGTACGTACCACATCTTGGTCGAGATGTACTCTTAAACCTTCTTTCAACAGGCAGTTCTCGACAGTCACCTTTTCCGTGCAGAACTCCGTGCAGACCCTTTATCCCGTTGTGCTGCTCTCTCCCTCCCTAAAGACTCCCTTGCGATCCTTCCCTTTTATCAAACGCAAGCTGAACTTGATGTCATGGAGCACGACCAAAGCCTCGCAAGGTATTCTCTCACATGTCCATTAATTAAGACCGAAGCTCACAGTTCCCTCAGAGAAGTACCCTATTCTCCCTCTTTCGTCCTAGATTTGGTTGCGGATATCGACCCGAACCTGCGCAATGTCATCGACTTTGTATTTTTACCAGGGTACCACAATCCCACTATTGCTGTGCTTTGCCAGTCTGAAAAGACCTGGGCTGGGTAAGCACTAGAGTCTTACATTCATAGCAATTCGCACCCGCTCACTTGACCCCGCGCTCTAGACGCCTCAAGGAATACCGTGATACAGGTCGTTTATACATCTTCACCCTCGATCTCCTCAATCACACATATCCCATCATTACTGTCGTGGATAACCTGCCGCATGATTGTCTCTCTCTCCTTCCCTGCGCACAGTCTATTGGGGGTGTTATTATCCTCACCACAAATTCGCTCATCTACGTCGACCAAGCTGCCCGACGTGTTTTACTCCCCGTCAGCGGATGGTCCGCGCGTGTTAGCGACATTCCCTCCCTTCCGCTCGACAAAGACCTAGACTTGATCCTAGAGGGAAGCAGGCTGGTGTTAGCAGATGAGAGGACGTTCTTCGTGATCAGGAAGGATGGGATGGTCCACCCCATAGAAATCATCTCGGACGGACGGACGGTGTCGAAACTGGTTCTGTCTCCAGCACTTGCGCAGACGACGATACCTGCGGTAACGAGACAATTCGCCAGGGGGATGTTATTCGTAGGGAGCACAGTCGGACCATCGGTATTGTTGAGAGCAGTGAGGGTGGAGGAAGAGGTGGAAGAAGGGGAGGCAGAGGATACAATTGCAGCACCGGCCGCTGTAGTGGATACCAAAACCGCGATGGATATCGATGATTTCGATGATGATGGTGAGCTACCATGAGAACGCGATGGATACCTCATCACTGACACTGGATCATCTGAAAGATTTGTATGGAGACTCTAAGCCTGCGACCAAAATGGCTGCAAATAGCAATGCTCCTGGGGCACACCGCTCGCAGACACGCTCTGTGATCCATCTTTCGTTGTGCGACTCGCTTCCTGCGTACGGGCCGATAGCAGATATGTCGTTCTCGCTGTCGAAACTAGGGGTGTGTCATGCCTTCTCCCGTCTTTTATGGTACGTATATACTCACGTCTCCCAATTGGGTATTTGCACATTTGGTGGATGACTGCTCGGCGTTCTTGCTATTCGTTTGATGTGGCCGTCCTCCATGCTGATAGGAGCGATATGTTCCTGAGCTCGTGGTCGCCACAGGGAGCGGCCACCTAGGGGGTTTTACTCTTTTCCAGGTAGGCCACTCGATTCTTGCACCCTCGTTTACTTCCCTGCTGACCATTCTCGGTGTCCAGCGTGACCTTCCTGTCCGTACTAAACGCAAACTCCACGTTTTGGGTGGCGCACGTGGCATCTGGTCCATCCCTGTTCGTCAGTCTCACAGAGTAAATGGTACGTCATACGAAAAACCTAGTGGCGGATTATTCGCCGGAGAGAGCGATACGATCGTCATTAGTACGGACGCTAATCCATCCCCTGGAGTATCCCGCGTGCGTTTCTCCATCCAGCTTCGAGATGAACTGATATAGAAATGGGAATGACTTAGATTGCGACCAGGGCTGCCAAGACGGATTTGGCTATTTCGACGCGTATACCGGGGACTACGGTCAGTGCTGGTCCGTTCTTTCAGCGCACGGCCATTTTGCATGTGATGACAAATGCCATACGCGTCCTCGAACCGGGTGTGTACCCTTGAGGTCTGAATATTTTTATGTTGTTTGATTTGTGATGGGTAGATGGTACCGAGAGACAGGTCATCAAAGACATGGACGGCAACATGCCTCGTGCAAGAATCAAGGCATGTAGCATATGCGATCCCTTCGTGTTGATTCTCCGAGAGGATGAAACCATCGGCTTGTTCATTGGCGAGACAGAGCGAGGCAAAATAAGAAGAAAAGATATGTCACCGATGGGTGAGAAGGTAATGTCTGATAGTGTCTTGTGTCATAGACAAGGTACCAATGGTGTTCTAAACCAGTCATCTCGGTACCTCGCAGGATGTTTCTACACAGATACATCGAGCGTTTTCGAAATGACGACAACCGATAGCACTGTCCCTGCTTCTGGTAGTGTTGATAAGAATATCACCTCGACACTTCAGGCCGCGGTTGCGACAGGACATAACAGCCAATGGTTGGTGCTTATCCGGCCCCAGGGGGTCATGGAGGTTCGTTCAATCATCTATTTTGGATCCAAAAGATTCGTGACGTTGCTTGAGCAGATATGGTCCCTCCCGAAACTGACGCTTGTATTCTCGAGTGTGGCCATCAACACGCTTGAGCCAGTGCTGAATGACTCTTTTGAATCACCTGCGCTTTCTCCTCCTCAAGATCCCCCACGCAGGCCGCAAGACCTAGATATTGAACAGATCCTTATTGCACCCCTGGGAGAGTCGGCTCCGACTCCTCATCTCTTTGTATGCCCGTTCCCCTTCCTCGTGGTTCCATCGTCCAGTTAAACCTTTACAGGTATTCATGCACTGTGGCCACCTGGCGGTTTATGAAATTCATTCCACTCCCTTATCGACGCCTCCGTCCGGGGGGCGTTCCACCGTTTTGAACATCATCTTCACAAAAGTCTTGACTCGGACATTCGAGCTGTCCAAACAAGAAGAAGCAGAGAAAACGGTGCTCGCGGAGCAAAAGCGGATATCCCGTACATTCGTTCCATTCGTCACTTCTCCTACCACATCCTTGAACATCAATGAAGGCCATACGCTCACCGGCGTCTTCTTTACCGGTGACAGGCCAAGCTGGATAGTGCGCACGGACAAGGGTGGCCTCAAGCTGTTCCCGAGTGGACATGCGGTAGTGCACGCCTTTACGGCGTGCTCGTTGTGGGAATCAAAAGCGGAGTTTTTGGTATACTCTGACGAGGTAAATAGAGTGGCGTTGCGCGAACCTCGACTTACTTTTCGCCGAGGCGTTTGGCTAAATGGTTTGTTTGTAGGGCCCTAGTCTTCTAGAGTGGATCCCTGGCATTGAATTGGACACCTCGCTGCCGAAACGTTCCATTCCACGGTCTCGACCATATTCCAACGTTGTCTTTGAGCCGTCGGCGTCGTTGATCGTTGCTGCGTCCACATTGCAGGCGCGGTTCGCCTCGTACGATGAGGACAGCAACGTCCTTTGGGAGCCGGATGGTGGGTGTGTCGTTTGAGATCCGTGTTGGTGAGAGCTAAAGAGACGTAGGCGCAGGTGTTTCATTCCCGCAGTGTGACTGCTCGACGCTGGAGCTTATCTCTCCTGACAGTTGGATAACCATGGACGGGTGGGGCACCTCTGTTTGTATGAAGGGATCTTCTGACCTGATTATAGATATGAATTCGCTCCAAATGAATATGTGAACGCTCTAGACTGCGTGACGTTGGAGACGCTGAGCACGGAATCTGGAAGTAGAGATTTCATCGCTGTTGGAACGAGCATCGACCGCGGTGAGGATCTGGCTGTCAAAGGTGCAGTGAGTAATGTGATTTCCGCCACAATCCGCTTCGCTTAGTACTGCACACTCTCCCAAGACCTACATCTTCGAGGTTATCGAAGTGGTTCCTGACCCGTCGTTCAACTTTCAACGATGGTATAAACTGAAATTAAGGGTTCGCGATGACGCCAAAGGGCCTGTGACTGCGCTCTGTGGAATCAATGGCTATTTGGTGTCATCTATGGGACAAAAGGTAGAGTGGAGAATATGGCTAACGAATTGTAACTTGAGCTAACGTTGAATTCTTTAGATATTTGTCAGGGCCTTTGACCTCGACGAGCGCCTTGTGGGTGTCGCGTTCTTGGACGTTGGCGTTTATGTCACCAGCCTGCGAGTGCTCAAAAATCTATTGTTGATTGGAGATGCGGTTAAGAGCGTCTGGCTCGTTGCATTCCAGGTATATATACTCCCGTTTTGATATCGACGAGTAGCCAAGAGGGTGAACTTTGACTCTAGGAGGACCCATACAAACTCGTGATCCTGGCCAAGGACATTCGGCAGACATATGCGTCTAACGTCGACTTCTTCTTTACAAACGGAGAGCTATCGATCGTTCTAAGTGACGAAGAGGGCGTATTGCGTATGCTCACTTACGACCCAAGCGGTACGGCTCTCCCTTCGAGTCGATTTGATGATTTCAACTTTTTATCCTTGACTTCTGATGCTTAATGTAGACCCCGACTCGCGAGGTGGCCAACATCTCATGTGTTACGCCGAGTTCCACTGCCGCAAGGAGTGTCGAGCGTCCCGCACGATCGCACGGCGAACGAAAGAGGACAATGAGATTCCGCAGGCGAAGCTCATCACTGGTATGCTCCCTTGGCGCCGTGACTTTTTCGACACCCATGACCCTTCTTTCCTTCCAGGCTCCACAGACGGCTCATTGTCTGCACTGACGCCCGTCGACGAAGGCGCTTTCAAACGATTACACCTCCTCCAAGGTCAATTACTGCGCAACGTCCAGCACGTCGCGGGCCTCAATCCCAAGTCATACCGGTAGGCATTCCCCGTCCTTTTCACGCACAAACCGTCATTTCACCTATACCTGGCAATTAGGATCGTTCGCAACGACACAGTCTCGAAACCAATGTCCAGAGGCGTTTTAGACGGCCAATTACTGGAGGCGTTCGAGGAGCTGGGTATACAGGGGCAGCAGGAGATGACGCGGCAGATCGGGACGGAGAGGATTGCGGTGTTGCGGGATTGGTGTATGGTTGCTGTGCCTTGGTAATGTTGTCTCTTTTTTTCGTTTTCGTCTTTGTGTGTAGTGTGTATTGGCGCTCATTGAGTGGGCTGAGAAGGAGAGGAGGTGGTCGAGGATGTGGTGGTGGTGGTGGTGGTGGTGGGATTCCGATTAGTCGTATCTGTAGTGTTCCTATCTTAATGATGAGGATTTGGAAGTAGGATCAGGAACTATGTAAGCGGAACTATGAGAGCTTGACAATGACCTCTTGCTGTGGGGCATATGGTGTAGCTGGTTATCACATCCGCTTAGCATGGTGCTGAGTGCGGGGGGTCTCCGGTTCGAGTCCGGATTTGTCCACACTTTTTTTTCCCCTTGAGATACTCCTTGGCAAAATGTTGGCGAACTCGGACGGAGAATGCCAGTGGTAACCCGGTGCACCCGTGCGCCGTGGACAGCACTTCATGGGGGTCTCGACTCTCGAGACCGGGAAGTGCCCATGCACACACCCCAAGGAAGGATTATGTACAGATGCAGGATATAAGTTGCATGCGCTCGGGAATGGGTTGGTCTGATAAGGTTCGATAACCTTGCTCAGTTTTATTTCTACTGTATCAGATCCGACGAATGGATTGTACGCCGTATATAATATCTTTGTATATGCTATCTACATGTTGACTAGGGTAGGATTGAAAAGTCCAGCGGACAACGTGTCTAAACGCGTTGAATAATTGGCTGTGTAAATGAAATTTACTTTATTACTCATGATCCAACAATGAGTTCCACGATTCCGAAACGGCAAAATACGTCGACCAACTTGAATTCTACTCCACAATCAGCTGGGAGTGCTGCGAGAGGCAAAGACGTCGCTGTCACTGGCCTCCAGTAGGTCGAGTTTCACTTCCGAGTTTGCCTTCTAACCCGTCGCTTCGTGCAGAGTACATGTGGCGGGGCCATGGATAACAAGAGATATCGAAGATGCCCAAGAGTGCGAGTTCGACCGCATGCTCAGGTCGTTTATATTGGACTGCATAGGCGACGAGTCCTCGACGATGGAGCAGGCAGATTCTCTCCTTCAATCATGTCTCGATGGCGTTCTTCCTATCTGCAACGACAGCGAAGTTAGACAATATCTAGAAGCATAGTAAGTATTGCACATCTCCTTGCTTATATCTGAACGACTTTCGTAGCTCCAAAGCCACCGGCGAGAAAGATCTATACCCGCATTTCGTGCGTGCTGCAAATCTCGCGCTCTCCCACCTCCAGCGTCTCGCCGAAATCAATGACCTTAGCACACCTCCCAATCGACTTGCTTTCCAAGTCTATGGCAAGGAGATGGTACAATCCCACCAAGGCGCGAGTTCCGTTCGCAAACCCGACGTTGTCCTAGTCTCCATTGATGATATCCAAGACGGTGATGAAAACGACGATTTTGCTAAGCCGCCAAAGAAAAGTCTCAGCTGGCGGCAGGTCCGCACTGTGATCGAGTTCAAGATGCGCCGCAAGATGAGCCCACTGCCGGCGAAATATACCAAGAACAAGTATAGCCAGCCCGATGAGAATATCAAGTATCTGATACCGACTTTATTCGACGACAAATCAGCGGTGGGTCGTAAGTAGCCACTTCATTGCTACCCCGTTGATCAACAACCAACGTTCTGTAGCCCAAAGCGATAATGCCGTAGACAAGGGGGCTGGCTCTAGCACTGCGACGCGAAAGAGGAAAGTGGCCGCGAGTGAAAGTCAACTCAGAGTCGGAGAGCCGTTAAACAAGTCCGGTTCCAGTTCCAAGCGGCGGAAAGTCGAACCTACCGTGGCCAACCCCAGCAAAATACAAGCCGCTACCCAAACAGGTCTATATGGAGCTGAGATGTTCGCTTCCCATGCTGGTCGGCACCATGCTATATGTCTTACCATCGTGTGTGCGTAATTGAAGTTCTCTGGTGCATTTTTAATCGGATTGCAACAGCGGATCACGTATATATCTGGCGCTACGATCGTCACAGTGCAATCCAAGTTTCCGCACTCAACTTTATTGAAGATTTCCCCCGTTTTCTCGTACTCTTGTTTGCAATGCAGCGGTTCAAGAATCGACACTGGGGTTTGAATCCCCTCGTTGATACTGACTTTGGAAAATCCTCAAGAGATTTGACAAAGATGATCATAGAAGACCAGAAGGAGGGCCAGGTTGACGTCGTACTTGACTGGTCCTCAGAGGACCGAACTGGACACTATGGCCTTACAGGACGAGCGACGAATGTGTGCCCTGCGACCAGTCAAAGGTTTTCATCGAGTGGCAATCTGGTTGCCAAACTCTTTTGGGGTGAAATATCTCGTGCGAGCGAGCCAGAAATTTTGAAGAAGGTTTACAAGATTGCGGAAAAGGAGCCAGACGTCCATGGTCACGTTCCTGTGATGGTTTTCCATTACAAGTTTCCAAGCTCTTCCACGGCAACCATCCGCTTGTGTCTTGGTCTACCGATAGAAGGTTCCCGGGAACTCTTTCTAATCCTGTTCCAGACTTTGATGAAGATCACGAAACTGGTCCGCGATCCGTTCTTGAACTGCTGGTGGCAGACGGTAAAATGTGATTGTCTTTCGACACTCCAATGAACCCTGAACTGACTGCCCCAAAGGTCATCTCGCGTTGTGGAAGAATGGCGTTTATCATCGTGATGTCAGTGCCTCCAACCTGATGTACAAAGACGAGGGAGATAACCCTGTCGGCGTCCTGAACGACTTCGACTTGGCGACGATGGCTGAAGGTCCAACGGGGGACCAACGTACCGGCACGGTCCCCTTCATAGCACTTAAATTGCTCACAATGGAGGGACAGGTGGGGGAAATCAAACACGTTTATGCACACGATGCGGAATCGTTCATCTGGGTTCTCACATGGGTCTGCGCCCGGTACGATCTAGGTGTACTTCGCCGGAATACACCCATGGATGCATGGCTGAAAGTGGATGCGATCGGGTGCGCAAAGGAAAAACAGTTTTATTTGTTCGAACGTGGTAAGGATATCAGTCCTGGCTTAGGTCACGAGAGGAATTGGGCTGTTGCGCAAGGATGTTTAGATGCTTTAAAGCAGCAAGTCTTTTATGGCATTTCGGACAAGACCTGTGATGGACCCTTTGAAAGGCTCCTCGCTGTACCCTATGAAACGCAGCGCAAACGCAACGAGGAAGAGATGAATCAGAGCAGAAAGGGGGTTTCCGAATAGTTGGTCAAAGTTATTTTACGCAGTTTCGTATCAGTACTCCCTGATATAATCGTCATCCGCAATAGTCGACTCATTCAAGCCATCTCTGAGTTAGAGACATGCTGCAATGCTGATGTTGGAGTACATGCCACGATCTCATTCCGATTGTCCGACCTTAACACAAACCTGGCGGTATTAGACGCCATATTACATATCTCCGGAACTGATGCAAGAAAATGTTTATGACTCAAAATCGGACCTTTGGTCCCTCGGGTGTCTTGTATACGAACTTTGCCCTCAAGGCCCATTTCACGTCGCAAAGACTCACACGGAGTCGAGTATATTCATAAGGTGTGTTTGTTCAGACGCGTCTCCTCGGTATCGTGTATATTAGAAACAGACGCATACCACCCTTACCAAGAGGCTACAGCCAGACACTGTCAGGTGTTATCAAAGCGATGCTGGATCTTCCCGAGGGCTATCGCTTATGTGAGAGTCGCACCATTGGAGCCCTGTGCCGCCGGCATTTCCGCATCGGGTCGTACATGTCACTGCGAGTGCACGAGTATCCTGATAATGAGTGTCTTGCCACTTCCGATAAGACCAGTTCATTAGGATCGTGGGACTCGGAAGAACGCCACAGGAGACAAAAGAAGACTATGAGGACAGCCTAGTTATGATGTGGCCGACATTGGCCAATTGAATACGAGCAAAATATTACACAGGGGAAAATGATGGAAAGCCATCTATCTGAAGAGCAGTTGCAAATCCACCTGCGAGTTGTCTCGAAATCCAGCTTCAATGATAATTACAGAAATACTACGATGACAATGTTAGAATGTGAAAACAGAGCACGATACAATTGATGGATGTTTCATACTACAAATGCAAATGTCTAGAACTCAACGATACATTCCCCTCGCCCTTTCGCACACATGCTCGTCTTTTCATACACCTAGGCATCCCCCACATTCCATGCTGCTTCCACAACCTCCATCTGCTGCACCCATTGACAATAGTCCATCTGCACCGTATACATCTGCGCGTGGTTCAACCCCTTCAACGCTTCCACTACCCAAGTCTGGCAGTTCCAGTTCGCCCGACCTTGCTGGATCGGAACAAGCGAGAAATGCGCCTCCAGAGTCTCCAGATAACTCGGTGCCACATACCCAACAAGGTGTGTGCCCCTCTCATCGTGGTCCCACTTGGTGTGGCGATTGTTGACGACGTGCTGGGTAAAGTACCCATTCTGTAGGCTGCCGCCGATCTCGTAATAGTTGCCCACCCCGCGCCTCGTCGACGTGGGGATGAAGATCGCCCAGTGGTAAAGTTTGTTTCCGCCAGTCGAACGATCGCCTCTGTAGAATTGTGCGATCCTAATCGGGAGGTAGCCCGGGGGGACCTGGACGTGAGGGTGCCAATGGTGCAAAATTCTATACTCTGGTTTCGGTGCAGGTCCAAGGCTCGCGGCGTAGGCTGCGAGGAGGGGGACACAAAATAAGGGTTAGCGACGTGCGACAGCGAGGGGGAGGAAGTGGGGAGCTCACCCCTGAAGACAGCCATTAACTCGGGTGGGTAACTGCTGGTCGGCATTGGAAATGTTGAATCTGAGGAGGTAGAATTGATGGTTCTTTCACTGACCTTGGTAGAACATGTTTTATATCGAAGGATCGTCCATCTTGTACCCAATTGATGTAGACGAGCGATGGGATTGTGGACGCGTTCTCTTTTGTTACCCACAGGCGCTTCTGCTGTCCGTTGTGGCGAAGGAAGATGGATGATGGAGAAGCTCGGAGTGTCGACGCTTTGGCGTCTTCACTCGCGACAGGTGGCTTGCCACAGGCTCGGATTTTCTGTGACGAATGTGATATTCGTCGAGGTGTGGTACCGTCAATAATGTATGATGACTACAAAACAGAAGCAAGTGTGAGAGAACTGGAACAACGCGTTACTTATCCATCGGTTTTCTCCGTCTTGAGTATGGAGGCCGTTCTCGGATACGCGCGTTTGTTATGGTGGTGATTGACGAGATGACAGGGCCAACTTCTAAAAAAAGTGATAATCTGGCCGACCCACCCAGTCTGCTTCGAAATCGGGTTTTAATTGAGCAGGTACTTTTCCACGTCGCGTACGCGACTCTCTACATTGTTCGGGTTGATAATAGAACACGTGGACGGGGTGGTCGTGATCCGTTGGCCACAGCAGGACATGACTCGAACAGTGCAACTTCCTGTGTGGAAGGATTATTGTCGTTGCACCTTTTCAACCTTTGTCACAGACGTCGAGACTAGTTCGTGCCAGTAGCGATCGAGACAATCGTAACTGAACGAGAGGCCATGTGAAGACTTGACCATTGGAGATGCTCGAACATCCGTGTAGTTTGAAAGTATTCTGTCGATGTTTAGCCATGAATATGACGCGAGTCGTGATTTTTTTTTTGCAATCTATTGATGCATCTAAGCTAACCAGATTTTGGTCACAGTCGAGGGTAAACACATTAACATATGAACTACTCAGCTATCACGACTCGTATGTGAATATTGCGGCCGAGGGACGTAGCGCGAGGCGTTTCAAGACACTCGGCTAAGCTTCGAAACGGCCGTACCTCGCGTAGACTCGAAAGCGTCTGACAAACTTGAGTTCTTGAGTGCTCTTTACTTTGCGGTCGAGGAGGCTCCGTACATCTCAGCGATAGGGAGTACAGTTCTCATCATCACTGTCGATGGTCAATGTCACCTCAGTGAGTGGAACTAACGTTGTTCACTGGATCCCCGCCGATCTGTGGCGGTGCTATGTAGAAAGTTTGAGTCAAAGACAAAACCTCTCTCAACTTACTGATTTCAACCAGGTTCATTCAGCATGCGGATTCTCCGCCATATTTTAGCTGTGCCGTCCCATGCGAGTATCTTGAAGCACAACTCACTGCTGCAGTACGTCCATTGAACGAGGACATGGCCCGTTATTGGGCTGGAGATCCCTTCAAGCCTCAAAGCTGGACAATGTAAATCTCCACTTCGTTTGAACCCACAGTGGCCGATTTACATGCAGTGGACTCGCCTCCAGTGTCCGTGACCCTTGGGCACCAAATGTGTGAGTAAGAAATTCCCTCATCATGATGATTGCGAGCCTCTATGGACACTGCTGAAGACGGAGAGGCAACCACGATGGGTACAACTTCAAGATTTGAGACGGACCAATTCTTCTCTAGGGATGTCATGGTGAGTGCTTTCTCCGAGTTGTGCGAGTCGAGTTGACAATTGTCACCCAAAGGCCCAACACATAGGCGCAGCCCGGGGCTTGTACCACGCTCTCCCTCTCCCGCCCTGCAGTTTCACTGCTAACAGTAAAGCATAGAATTTCCGTTTCTACCCCACTCAGCGAACGACACCTGTTCGCGACGGCTCGGTGATCATCGAGTGTTCCGAACGTGTGCGCCGTCGACGGTCTGCGCACGGAGGATAGGATAGCCCAATAGGTCAGATTAGAATCAGATTAATGCGTCATCCCGGTTCTCTCACGGTTCTCTTTTGCGCTGTAGTCAAGATATCGACGCTGTTTACAGCTTGACGAATATCACGCCACGCCCATCACCGAACATCTGAGCCTGTGGTAAGCCACTTGTCGCGTGTGAAGGCGTCAAAGCGTCGAGAATCCACCCTTTCATTTCGGACGAGGACACTCCGAACTTCTCCATAGTGACAACACAAGCGCCCGTGGGCAACAAAAGAAAACGCGTCCACAATCCTATCGCTCGTCTGCATCAATTGGGTACAAGATGGACAATCCTTCGATATAAAACATGTTCTACCAAGGTCAGTGAAAGAACCATCAATTCTACCTCCTCAGATTCAACATTTCCAATGCCGACCAGCAGTTACCCACCCGAGTTAATGGCTGTCTTCAGGGGTGAGCTCCCCACTTCCTCCCCTTCGCTGTCGCACGTCGCTAACCCTTATTTTGTGTCCCCCTCCTCGCAGCCTACGCCGCGAGCCTTGGACCTGCACCGAAACCAGAGTATAGAATTCTGCACCACTGGCACCCTCACGTCCAGGTCCCCCCGGGCTTCCTCCCGATTAGGATCGCACAATTCTACAGAGGCGATCGTTTGACTGGCGGAAACAAACTTTACCACTGGGCGATCTTCATCCCCACGTCGACGAGGCGCGGGGTGGGCAACTATTACGAGATCGGCGGCAGTCTACAGAATGGGTACTTTACCCAGCACGTCGTCAACAATCGTCACACCAAGTGGGACCACGATGAGAGGGGCACACACCTTGTTGGGTATGTGGCACCGAGTTATCTGGAGACTCTGGAGGCGCATTTCTTGCTTGTTCCGATCCAGCAAGGTCGGGCGAACTGGAACTGCCAGACTTGGGTAGTGGAAGCGTTGAAGGGGTTGAACCACGCGCAGATGTATACGGTGCAGATGGACTATTGTCAATGGGTGCAGCAGATGGAGATTGTGGAAGCAGCATGGAATGTGGGGGATGCCTAGGTGTATGAAAAGATGAGGGTGTGTATGAAATGGTGAGGGAAGTGTATCGTTGAGTTCTAGACATTTGCATTTGTAGTATGAAACATCCATCAATTGTATCGTGCTCTATTTTTACATTCTAACACCGTTACCGTAGTATTTCGAACATTCTCCTTGAAACCTTGTTTTTTTTGGCGCGGGAGGTATATGTAGGTGAATTTATGTTCATCTAGGTTCACAGAGTACTGACATTCTCGCCCCCTCTATTATTCCTACCTGACCATACCGCAGCCTAGACCGTTACCCAGGCTGTGAAGACGGACGAGCGGAGCTGGTCCATTCTCCCATCCTCAAATTTGGTTCGTGCTAAATTTATTCTCCTTAACGTATTCTTCAGCGAGCAAAATTACTCGAAGGATGTGTCACTGATGGGCCAGCAGGTCACCAACTTTAAACCTGAAGGCCATCATACTCTCAGTTTAGCTAGTAGCCAGTGGTAATATGTGCGGGTCACCATACCCTCGGAACCCACCGTTGAAGCTGCCGCAATCTCCGGGTCCTGTGTCACCAGTTCGAAAACAGTGTTGACGCGTGATCTAAGACGCCAATGGAAGTGTAGGATTCTGCACAGAATTCCCTGGCCGTCGAGTGCCGCCTGCAGGAAAAAGGGTTAGATTGCACAGCGAAATGTACCATCTACCATCAACGCTAGCCTACCTTCTGATCGTCGGTCCGATTTCAATACGCCCACAAGGAGGCCTTTTAGCATGAGATCGGGCCCTCGCTGAGCGCAAACCTTTCCTGACAGCAAAATTGCCAACTCCCATGGATGGATAGTGCCCTGACAGTCAGTCCGGGAGGTAATTACTTGAAAAAATGAGAGTTTCATGGTCTAGATGGATCCCATCGCTCTGTCATAGTCGTGGTTCTCATGGTCCGTGCAGTCCTGTACAATGATGATCGAGTGTAGTAGTTATCTAGTCGCCGACCTCCTATCCCTCCTTTTTCCCAGTTTCGTGCTTCTCTCTCCCAGGTATCGTAGTGGCCATGGCGTCGTCAGTCGCATATTGTTGATTATCTCTCTTTCTCCCAGACCTTCCACGTGCTGATAGTCGGGTTCCTGACAATAGGGATCTGGTCATCTCCGCGAGCGCCTCCTCAAAAGACTCCCATTGTGAGTGCAGTTCAGCAGGGAGAACTTTCATTTTATCGAAGTAGGAGGCCGCCCACTCTCCGGCATAGCCTTTCTGCATATAGGTAAGAACGAGTTGAATCTTACGACGGTCGGTGTATTCTTCACCAGACGCCTCCAAGTAGAGCCGGATTTGGTGCCACCAAGAGTCGAACTCGGCCTTGTTCCCGTCGAAGATGGGGGGTTTACGAGGTTTGGCATGGTCGTCTCCATTACAGTCTTCCATGGCATCAAATGATTGTCGTGGGAAGTAGGAATAGAAGTATGGGCCGCGGTTTGGTCGTAGGGGCAGTTTCGCGCTAATGTCAGGAACCCGACTATCAGCACGGAGAAGGTCTGGGAGAGGGAGAGAGAGATAATCAACAATATGCGACTGACAACGGGGCCACTACGATACCTGGGAGAGAGAAGCACGAAACTGGGAAAAAGGAGGGATAGGAGGTCGGCGACTAAATAACTACTACACTCGATCATCATTGTACAGGACTGCACGGACCATGGGAACCACGACTATGACACACTCTCAGATCTCCACTACGTATAGCGGAAAACTATTGCATGTTATCCTTTGGATCTGTCAATCTTTCAGACATGCATGAAATTTTAGATGACTCGGAGAACGAGGAAAAGAGGATGGGCTGCCCGCATTTGACGTCTTCAATTCAAAAAACAGCCTATTCATTTCGTATCGGTAGTCAGTTCCCTGTGGTTTCTGTCGAGTACCTTCTTGGTCGCTGCGTCACTGGCAAGCGTCTGTCCAGTCACTATCGTCATTTTACAAGGTACACTGCGCCCTTGTTGTCCCCAAACTTGCCTGACGCCCATGTCTTACCCGGAACGGAGTGACAACGTGGGCGAGGTGGGCGTCGGCGGTCTACTTATACCCGAGCTGCTCGGTGCGGACGCAATGGCAGTGAACTGCAAGGCCTCTCCAATCGAGCCCTAGGTAGACACGGAGAAGTCGGCTGTCGAGGATGTCTCCTGAGTCCTGATGTCAATGCAGTAGCGTGTCACAACCTACGCTTCATGCCAGAAGACCTAGGAAACAATAAACACGAATCAAAAAAAAGAACACGCTCGGCGAGACATAATGCAGTGACTAGCCTTGATTGGCTCGACTAGGGACAAAAAAATAAGCACTGCGCACTGACTCCTGAGGATGAAAAAGTTGTTCAGCGATGAGAGTCACTCTCCCAATCGACAGCCCGACTCACCATTTCGGGCCTCGTTGTCAGATTCCTCAAGTTCGCCCAGTGACGATGAAGGGCGAAGGACTGATGGTTGTCTAACCAATTGTCTTCCTCCAATTCCTTGGTTTGTTGAAGGGAGATACATGATGCTGCAGAGTGCACACCACGGGAACCTTTCTTACAAAGGAGCTCAGCACCGCCACAGATCCACAATTTTGTCCATTCGACTTGGTTCGATCGTTCTAACTTCTGAACAATCTCATGCGACTTCAACGCCGACGATCATACTCCCTGCGACTGAGGAGTACGACACTTATTTAACCGAATAGTAAGCACTGGGTATGGTGTTTGATTTCTGATCCTGTGCCTACACCACGCACCCGCAGGGCCGCAAGGGAGGTGTACTTTTTCATGTTTATAGATTGGCAGTCGGGTACCACGTAGTACCAGCATTCAAAGGATTTACGTTGCACATAATCACTTTGCAGCGTCGCCGACCCGTCGTGCCACTAGGAAAAACAAGAAGGACGCGTCGCCGATGGGTAAGCAAGTCGCTTTGAATGTCCCAAGGTTTGTCGTGTAAAGAGGATCGATAATCTCCCCTTGCCTAGCTGCTGATGTTATATACGGGTCTGCCACCAAGCTCCACCCCTGGGCCTGTACTATATCTCTGGTATTGCGAGTGGAAAAGGTTGGTTGCTGCATAGTTGAGCAAGATAAATAAAGCTCGCAATCTGAGGCTGCACGTACTATAATTGCTGAACCCTTGAGCCTTCAGTCGTCGTGGCGATTTCTGGGCAGTTATGAGAACATGAAAAGAGCCACGGCGCTGAGGCTGGCTGGACCTTTCCGGAGTCAGCCTGCGTCATACTAATCTGTGAGTCATTCAGCTATGAGGACATGAGTAGTAGCCTGATTGCTCACTGAGTTGTAGGCGCTCAATCTCCGAGTCGCTGAGGAACAACTTGAGTCCGAGAGCGTCCTCCTGAAGAATCAACGAGGAATCATATATGCCACACCCCTCGATTCACCCAAGAGGCACATTCCCATTTATCCAGGTCATATATATATATCGGGATCGTCCGCACGTATCGCAGATCGAAAGAACTAAATGTATCTGCAACACCGTTCGAGTAGGATGTGGACGCTAGGAAAATGGACTAACACAAGCCCGTCCCTCTTCATAGCGGGTAGCAATCCTCACCTACGATACGCTGGCACTGATACCGATCATTAGATTAACTCGTCTGTCTAGTGCCAGGGTAGAAGATATACCCTGGATTGGCGTTACCACTGATAGTTCTCATAGCATGTACGGTCCGCTAGGCTAAAACCGTGATGAGTCGAACAATATGACGTGGGGCTCTCTGGGCCTTGTTTTCAATATGATTAGGTAGGAGACGAAGGTATGGTCAACCTGGGATTGCGGAGGGGGCAAGAATGGCAATACTCTCTACGTACCTGAGAGAACATGAATCCCCTCCCGCACGAAAAACCACCTTCTAGGAGAGTCGCAGAAATACCACGACAACAATGCCGGAAGCGAAAACACAGTATGATATGCTCAACAGACAGTTGATAATACAAATGGGATACAGTGCTTAGCCTGTTCCAACACAATGCTACATTTCCGACACCTTTCCGTATACACCCTCCTCCATTCTACTCTCAACACCCCGGGTAACGCCCACCCTCTACATTCTATGCCCTTCTACAATTTCCAGCTGCTGGACCCATAGACTACACTACCATACAAATATCGCCAGGGATGAAATGGGATGTGACCTTGAGATAGTCCGACACCAGGCCAGACGGGATGTCCAATGTCCGGTCTGAGTGGTCTCCAAAATAGTCGATGGGCTCGGACCATTTCCGGGTTACGCCAGAGCGGAGGTGCATTGTCTGCGCGATCGCCGCGACGATTTCATGGCCTGTTGGTCATTTTGAGCCCAGGTCAGTGGTTCAGCAAACAGAAAGATGCTCACCGATGACAATCCAGGAATGTCTGTGATATCACATCGGTCGCCAAAAAAAAAAAACGAAGACCTCGTAATGGGTATATGACACAGCTGGTTGCAGGTCAACTCTATTGGGGTAGTCCCGGTGTTGTACCGGGTCATCTAGGAAAATAGTGACGAATAAAGACAAATAAGTTATGATGAACGAATGTCGAAGCCGCCGAACACAGTCTGTTGGTAAACCCGAGAAGTTAGCCTTTCCTATACGTTAGGATGAATATCTCACCAACTGACCGTGTTGACACGCGACGTGAAACAGTGGTATGCGAAGTTGTAAACGCTTCACGAAACAACACAAAAGCCGTTCGATGCAGCATGTGTGTTGCGTTCTGAATCACATGGGATATCGGAGGCGAAGAGCTGGACGTCGAGAGTGTCAGACGTCAATAGAGGTGATGGGGAGAGCAAATACAGGAGGTCAAGGGTGTCCATGAATATGCAGTCGTGGTTGACAAATAGATAAGATTGGGTGTCGCTCGGCGGGTACTATATCTTGAGGGAAGTGAATATGCTAGCTAAATCCATGGTAAAACCTACCTTTATACCCAGCACAGAATGCGTAGTACCCATTGTTGAGGCTGATTCTTATTCAACACCGTTTATGGAATGATGATATGTTAGCCGAACGTAATGTGTCAACGGGGTTGTCGGAAATTAACTATTATTTACATAATTCCCAAATTAGGAGATGTCTAGTCGGACCTACAAACATTTACCGACCTCCAACACAACAGCACTGCCACAACGAGAGTTCATTTGTTCCGAACTTCCGATTGTCATTGTACGCACCGCAAGCATTGTCCAACGTTTGCTAACAAAATCGATTAACCTACTTTTTGTATGAAAATCCTATATCTTCCCCAACAGAACGAGCTCTGATTGGGTGCCATGATATATTTTGTAATAAAATTCAGATATTCGCTCACTAAGAAATTTTTGTAAATAGATTATTTTCGATCAATGTTTAGTACTTAGCCAGGGACAGTGCAAATGTTTGGACATGTTCCATTTTCACTTCGATCTGGAAGACAGTGTAGACGAGGCGACATTTACATCAGGCGTGCCTCCCACTGATGAAAGGCACGGTGTTGCTTCAACCCCGCAGCAAACTGGGGATCCATTCTCCGAGATTGATCTCGAGTCATTGGTACGCACAGCATATTCCCTCCCTCCATGCTTGCACCCTCACTCTCTCGGATCAAGTCTAGCTAGAAGCACTACCGACCCAGATATCCTACTCGATCATTTCTACTCTGTCACCAGATGGTCGCAGTCCCGACCTGAAGCTCGCACGCCGAGATTTGTTTGATGCTCGCTTTCAGCTTATCTCCGACGGAACTGATGACCCACCATCCTCGGGTCAAGCGTCTGGGTCTGACCCCAGTTTCACCTCAGCACTTCGGTTTATCGACAATCCTTCTGATCTCGTCCCTTTCGTCTATGAAGGCGGCTTAAAAACGTGGGAGTGTAGCCTTGATCTGGCTGGCTGTCTCAGGCACGATGGTCACGCTGCGAATGTCAAGGGCCGACGCTTGTTAGAGGTACCCTGTCATATTATAAATGATACCTCTTCCCCATTGTTGACCCGAATGATCTATATAGCTAGGGTGCGGGACGGCGATCCCGACGATTTGCATTCTTCAGGAAATATTCTCATCACCGCCAGCCGGTGACACCGAGACACACATTCACCTCCAAGACTATAATGTCTCCGTCCTGCAATTGGTAACCATTCCGAACGTCGTCCTCACTTGGTGTAAGTGACCTTTGGTTAGATAGCGCCTTGCATGGACGTCTCACCTCCCCTTCCCCATCACGACTCTCCAGATACCTCATCGGCTGCAGATGCCTACCGTAACTCAGAGGCTCACGCATCCGAGGATGCCGACTCGGAGCTACACATCACGCCAAAGCTGCTCCACGCATTCCGAACGTCGCTACACGATCACAGACTCCGCCTACGCTTCTTTTCCGGTTCATGGGACACTTTTGATCTGCGTCGCACAGGAGGACCCTACCACCTCGTGCTCACTTCCGAAACAATATATCACCCGAACAGTCTCCCGAGTCTGGTTCGCGTCATGCGGGATGCGTGCTCTGGGAGACACGAGTATCTTTGTCTTGTTGCCGGGAAGACGGTTTACTTTGGTGTTGGAGGCGGTATTGCGGAGTTCGCCCGGTGCGTAGGGTCGATCGCGGATGAGCGAGGGGGTAGGGGTCAAGTAGAGACGATCTGGGAAAATTCGACGGGCGTCAGCAGGAAAGTGATGCGCGTTCGGTGGACATGAGATCGGTAAACAAGAGCCGTATGACCAACCAAAAAGTCACGCCGCACTCTTTAGACAAAGAAGTACAGTGACAGGAGAAAGATGGTAGATGAATTGATTGAAACTCAAGGATGTACAGGATCAGGGCCTGAATATGTCCAAGATGTTTGTTTCAGAGACCCCTTTGAGTGTGCACAATTTTTGGGATCAGCCTGGCATACCAGGGAGGCACATACTGAAATAAATTTGGGTTTCAAGATCATCGAGTCTGTCGAGTATACGGAGTCGATCGATCCTTATTTATAATCATGATAGTACCAAGTAGCTGGTGAGGATGTTCCACAAGGGGTATGGGTAGATTCCATAACCGTAGTACAAAACCGATATTCTAAAATTTGCATTGTTCTAACAGCTCCGCATTCCAGTGTTATGGATGCGGCTTGAATATATAGGTAGGGTGAACTACAATAGCTGGCTTCGTATGTACGCATAGTCCGGCCGAGCACCCAACCCACGAGAGGTCAGAAACTGAGACTCGCAAAAGAGAATGCTTAGGCGTACCGCAGACTTTGGGCATAGCACAAAAGCGATTGCAGGCCAGCATCCAGCGGGGGGTTAAGCTGCGAAGGCCGAAAGCTCAACCTTTTTTTCAAACACTGGCTGGCACTTTCGCAGCGATACCATGGAAGTGTCCCGTGCGAAAGGTATATTAGTGTATACACGAAGGACAGAATGTCATCTCGTCGGCCGTAGGCTTAAAAGATCATCACAAAATGCGCAAACTGAACGTTTATGCCAGCTTATCGCCGAATTTCGGAGGGCCAATCCTCAAACAGACGCCAAATGGGAGTACCTTAAGCGGTGCTCCACGTTCAACATGGAGCCGTTGAAAGCCTTCCGCCTTTTTCAACGTTCGTCCCGATGGCTCTTCGATCAAACCCGCTTACAGTCGTCTAGGCAGGTGTACTGACTGGTGACGAAGCCGTATCTTACCTTGTCGAAGCCTGTAAGAGGGAAGGGGGCCCTACAAAAGGGATGCTCGAATTGGCGATGCTGCTAAAGGGGCTGGATTTCCAACAAGTCAACAAGTATCTCAAGGCCGATCCGAAGAAGAAACTTCTTAGTAAGGCAGTTGGAAAGGGACCGAGGTGCGCTCTCCAGCGGTTCTTAGCTGTGATGAGAGACGCTGGCGTCGGAGACGATGACGACTCGGATGGCGGTGAAGGCTCGGATGACGATGATGATGACGATGACGAGTAGAGTTTCCCCCTTTATATGTTGCGAACATTCGTGTGTTTCTACGACTTCTACGGACTTGCACATCCAATGCTCACTTCCCGTTCTATTCCCTCCCAATTGATTCCACAGCCACGTAGAGTAAATGAAAAATACAATCTAGCACAGTGAAATTATAACCCCCTCTCACAGCTCGAAGAAATGACATTTGTGAACTCACCCGTGGTTAGCTCTAGACTCACAATTCATTCAACTATGAGGTGTAGAGACTGTTGTGTTGAGCGAGCGAGGGATCAAGCAGTTTAGGTCTGATGGAGTACGGATTTCAGCTCTATGTAGGAATCCATAATGGAGCTTCTTTTTTTCTGGGCATACAAGCATGTCGAAGTATACCTACATTATTGGTGTTTGGAGCAGGGCATGTAGTGGCAGAGCCATGCACAGGATGACATACCTAGAGTGCCTGGTTTAGTGTAGTGATTCTGCGGCCCACAAAATCACAAGCCAGGCTCTAGGCCCCTAAAGCCCCTAAAGACGGCCTGGCCCAGCTCGAAAGCCCGAGCTTAGGCCTAGGCCACAGCTTGATATAAACTGCTACCAAAAAACAAAGTACGAGACAAAATGTAGTACATGTATGTACTAGTAGATGTTACGACTTCTCTTTTCTTTCTTACATTTGCTTCGTCTCCTCAGTCTCCTTGTACTACCAGCGCCTGGACCATGTATCCTTCGTGTCCTCGCTCATCCATTGGACCTCTTTCCTTTTCCCCGCCTTCGGCTTCTCATCGCTATCACTCTATACCGAAGGTACTTTCCACTTGTCTCATGACTTCGTTGATTATCCCACGATAGCTGGACACATGTTTTGCATGCTCCATGCACGTGTCCATGCTTCTCTTCTTTCTCTGACTCGGTTTATTACAATACACAGGATATGCACTTCTCCCGATTCCATACGCGTTATCCCACGGTTTATTCCGATCCCATGTTATTCCGCACCTGGCCCGTGCGCATATCTCTGGGTATATAAACCTCTCTTTTACGATACAGATTCCTTAGCTTAGACCTCCTTCGAGTTACTACCTTGTACCTCGTTCTGCGCTAAGGCAATCCATGCCTTTCTCTCCATCGATTGTCTCTCTAAGTCTCCGGTCTACTTCTAAGTGACCGCTCCTTGTTATTCCTTCATATAAGGAACCCTTGTCCACCCTTGTCGGCCAACGGGTATCTACCCTAGTCGAACCCTTGTCCGCCTGTAGGAAAACCCCAGGCAACCACTGTGTCGTCGCCTCACCAGCGACTCCTTGTCCTTGTACTAGGGAAAGCCCCAGAGTACTCCACTGCGTCATCACTGTTACGACGGCCAGGAGGCTATCGTAATGGGGCCTTCGCTAGACAAGGATGTCGCTTAGGGGTGACGACGCAGTTAGCACTTAGGGTTTTCCTATAGTGTGCAAGAGAGTACTCAAGGGGATTCCTTAGTACAGGAGACGAAGGAGTGCTCAAGGGGATTCCTTAGCATGGGGAACGAAGGAGTCGCTGGTGAGGCGACGACACAGAGGTTCAACTAGGGTTGTACCTGTAGGCCGACGAAGGTTCCTTTATGAAGGAAGAACAAGGAGCGGTCACTTAATAGTAGACCGGAGACTTAGGATGAAGAGTAAAGGCATAGATTGCCTTAGCGCAGAGCGAGATAC
>QFEM01000643.1:0-14613 GCA_003316205.1 Boletus bicolor
GTATGGGGTGAGTACGACGGTCATAGGAGTGGAGACTGGTGAAAATGGAAGAAGTAATGTGCACTCGGCGGGGAAAGTCGGGAGGAGGATGGCGGGAGAACCTTTTTTTGAGAGGTTGGATATATATCTGCATACCAATCAAGCAGGGCACCGGATGCGTAAGAATCAGTGTGAGGCTGTCCTGGCTACTATTGCTCGTAAAAACGGTTGTCGTGGATAAATGCCTCATACTTCCGTGCGACCCATGCAGGGAAGCAGTCTCTCGGAAGACGTGGGTTTGACTTAACGGACACACCAGTGCAGGATTAACAATATTAATGGATATCAGCCATCTCGACTCTCACAGGCGTGAAGTGCTGAGAACGACAGAGGTATGTGACTCCATGCACGTGATCATCGTCACGCGTATATTGTCACGTACGCGTAGTTGGATTGGCACTTTCCTCCAGTCGATCATGTCGTCCACCACAGACGACGCCAACACCTCACCAGAGGTCATGCTACAATTTTACAGGATGCTCTATCCATTCAAGTCGATATTCACTTGGTTAAACCACGAGCATGTTCCAACCAAGCTCTTCACCCATCGCGAGTTTGCATTCACCCTCCAGGGAGACGTGTATCTACGATATCACTCCTTCAATACCGCGGAAGATCTGAAAAAGCAGGTCCTAGCACTCAACCCGACTCGTTTTGAGATCGGTCCAGTGTATTCCGCCAAAGTGCGCGTTCTCCTTGGTCGCACAGAAATTCACAACTGATGATCGAATCTCAGCCCCGCGACAAAAAAACCGTTCGCCCTTCTGCATTCACCCCGCAGAAACGTGAGCTTGTGTTCGATATTGATATGACCGATTACGACGGCGTTCGCACGTGTTGCTCCGCCGCAGATATATGTTCTCGTTGTTGGGGCTTTATCGCAGCCGCGGTCAAAGTCCTACATTCCTCCCTTGTCGACCAATTCGGCTTTCGTCATCTTCTGTGGGTCTATTCTGGTCGGAGAGGGATACATTTGTGGATAAGCGATCCGCAGGCTATGGATCTGACAGATGATCAACGGAGAGCTCTCGTCAACGCTTTGACAGTGATCGAGGGTGGAAAAGACATGGTGAAGAAAGTGAATGTCCGGATCGGCAACAAATCACTCCCTCCATCACTGTGGGGAGTTCGGTCTGTCCTCCGTACGTTGTTCAATCCGCTGGTGCTGGATGATCAGGATTGTTTCAGCTCCGAAGAGGGTTGGGAGACACTACTCCAGCTAGTTCCAGACCGGACAATTGTTGAGAAGCTTCGCATGGAATGGTCAAAAGACCCTGGTAGACCTTCCACGCAAAAGTGGAACGATCTTGGCACACTTGTCCACAAGACTGAAGGCACCGAACATGTGAGTCGAGTCAAGTCTTTTTCTCTTGTTCAGTCTGACGAGATGCTTGCTGTTTAGCAACGTCTCTTCTTTGCATTGGAAGATATTATTCTGCAGTACACCTATCCTCGTCTAGATGCCGAAGTCTCTAAGCACCGAAACCACTTGCTCAAGGCACCATTCTGCGCACACCCCAAAACAGGGCGTGTCTGCGTGCCCGTGGACCCAGCAAATATCGACCGGTTCGATCCACGCGGTGTCCCAACGGTTGCTCAGTTACTCCGGGAACTGGACGTTGCGGGAGAAGGTGCAGACTGGAAGAAGACGAGCTTAAGGCCATTTGTTGAGATGTTGGATAGACACACGATGGGTCTCATGGAAGATGTAAGGCGGACGAGACGAGCGAACTACAACGGTGAGTCAGGTGGCCACTTTTAGCAGTCGCGTAACCTAATTGGTGTGGGTATCGGGCAGATGGCGGATGGTAATGTATGTATTTTGCGCCCAAGAGTTTTGCTGTCGGGAATTTGGCACTCGTATTCTTCTTCCTTTGCCTCTCGCAATTAGCAAAAAAACATGTTATGAATCCATGCATGAGGCCTTGAGCTTGAGGGACTAAACCACAACGGCAGTGCGTTTTCTCGAACCGCCAAAAAGTCCCGCTAAACCGTTGACCTGGGATTTTCTGCAAGGTGATCCTTCATCACCTTCATGAGTTCTAGAATAGCACTTTCCATTGGCAACGAGGGGAACTGCGAGACAGACGAGGACATCCTTTCGTTTGTAGGATGCGAGCGGGCAGTCAGAGGCATGATTTCTAATCTCCTCGGTGTCGAGTGTACACGCGGTGTCTTGAGGATGATCTAAGTCCATAAGTGAGATGCTTGACAGCAAGCTCCGTCTGGGTCTCATATACAGAATCCCTGGTAGAAGCTCGCTGTCCTCGACGGCCCGTCATCACCAGCGAGCGCACTCTAGTACGACGCGCGATCGACGTTAAATGAGGCCAACTTCCCGATCAAGATGACTGCTGCATCATTTTTCGTCGTTCAAATCCGCAGACGTAGGTATGGTACGA
Source organism: Boletus bicolor (assembly GCA_003316205.1). Classification (NCBI taxonomy): domain Eukaryota; kingdom Fungi; phylum Basidiomycota; class Agaricomycetes; order Boletales; family Boletaceae; genus Boletus; species Boletus bicolor. The sequence continues at coordinate 2,442 of QFEM01000643.1, forward strand.
TAACTAGGATGCGTAAAATAAAATGGTGAAAATGATGTATTTTTAGTGGAGTATCGAAAAGTGGGTGCCAGTTCGGGGATAGAACAGTAGTACTCAGTAAATGTATGTCTATATTACATAATGTCATGTTTCATCCCCCAAATCAGGATATGTTTTTCTTAAGTGCTAGTGTAACTGTAGTTTTATTCTCAAGGGTTTTGTTGTCGGCGGCGTTGCTGGTTGCCGTTCGTGACCACCGCCACCGCCTCTTGCAAGGGTTAATTACCTGATATGGTAATAACATCCCCTGCCAAGACTAACCAATCGGAACAGGCGTAAAACAGATCAAACCAATGTTGTCGCAGCTACCAAAGATGCATCCTGCTAGCTGTTGACGACCATGTCCACCACGCCACCCCCAGTGGCCCCATCGTCGACTGCGCCCTCGCCGTCATCGTACAGCCCTCTCAGCAATACGTCGACCCTTCTCTTTGGGTTCCTCATCAGCGCCCTCTCAATCTTTGCTGTTTTCATGACGTCTGCTATTATCTGGAATCGTCTCGTCGCCCGACGCCGTGCTATAGATGCTATGTTGGAAATGAGTCCCCCTCCAGGTCCACAGCGGCTTCATCGACCCACGATATGGGATGTTTGGGCCGTGCCTGATAAGCAGCCTCTTCCATGGTTGGATATCAAAGTAAGCAAATATCTCGGGTGCAACCGTAACCTTGCAATTTATTTTTCTGTCGACAGCCAGTAGCAGCCCAACAATACGATTATCCTACAAGTTCACCTCAGACTACACAGACAGAGCGAACCATGTCGTTTTGGAGACATCATCTATCGAACAGACTGCCGCCTGAAATCGCCTATCTGTTCCACCGACCAATACCCCAAGCGCCATCTGTCATGAGGGATACCGACATATCTCAAGTTGAACTCTCCCATGGATCGGATATCCAGATTTCATTACTGATCTCCATGCCTTATGCTTCGCAATCAACACAAGAAGGAAATCACGAGGATCGGCAAAGGCTGCACGAAATGGTTTTTGCGACAGAGAATGTTCTTTACCATGACCCCGCCCCGTCGTAGGACCAATGTCTTGTCTAAGTATTACAACATGTATTTGATATTTCATTACCCTTACCGTACTTCAGCGTACTGACTATGCTAACTCTTCTTTCTTTTCTTCGATTTCTGGGGCTTCGACTGTTGACTTGAATTGAACCAAGGACATGCTAGTTCGTTGAAGTTGTGTGCCCTCACATTCGAGTAATCAAGCGATACTAACTTGCCACGCACGGGTGCAGTACTATCATTCCCGACACTCCACCCAACGAACCCACGATGCGTCGCAGCCATCCCGCATGGAAGTTTTTTGATCCGTATACCGTGCAATGTGGTTGTATGGACGGGGACGGGGTAACTTACCCTGTCGGGTCGCCAACTTGATTCCGATGTTTGCATCGTCCTTGTTCAAGTGTTTCACACAGACGTCCAACCTTTACTCCCGCCGATATGAATTCTGATCCAAGCGTCTCAGCGCTCAGCACCGCTTTTCCCACCACTGCCACCATTGTACGAACCTCTGTGCCCTGTATTAAACACACAACATGTTAAGTGGTGGCACTTTTGAATGAGAACTGCCGTTTGGGTCCGCCTCTCATTTCTGCTATAGGTGGCCGACTTTGCTCAGATTCACACACCCTGCCTCCAATGCGTGTGTTTTACAGCAAGTCGGCGACTGCTTACGCGACGTGTTTCTTGCGCTGCCTCGTGTAGCCCCCCACAATATGAAAAAAGATGGTCCACAGAATGTTCGATGGCGGGCGCTAGCCCCTTTTGGGACTGATACCTTTCACGACTCGGGATCCTTCCTGACTAGTAGGGAAACATGACATCATGTCAGAGCCCTCTTGAAGGCAAGAGCCGCTCGAGCGAATGGCTCCGATGACATTCGCCCGTCCTGGACGATTTTTGTATCCCAGGCTTGGCCGAAAGGCGGCTCATTCGTCATAGCGTCCCTGTTGCATAAAGACCGAGGTTGGTTGAGTATCCATTCGAGCTCACCTCTCACTCACCACCATCCTACGCTGCATTGCTCGCGCACGATGCAGTACCACCGAGTGGGGCTCAACCCTCTTATCACCTCCCCTCCTACAGGGACTGCATACTTTCGCCCAGTTCTTATCGACTGGGACGTCCGTCGCGCACCCCGCCATGCTGCTCGCGTAGCTGGTCAAGTTATTTCAGCCCACGATCTCACTCAGCTGGCTACGCTCCCCGGTGTCCCGACTCTCCGCGTCATCTCCGACCTCTTGGAGGAATGGGTTATTGCAGCCTACAACCCTACCGGAGTGACCGTCGAGGATGTCCTTGCAGCTATACACAGAACGCTCCACGTACCACTCACCCAGCTCGAATGGGAATGCATGTCACCGATGCAGCGTGCTCGCACCGAAGCCACGTTCTACGCACGGTGCGAAGCGTCCCGCGACTTCGAGCGCACTCGCTATGGTGGTGTACGTCGCATGGACTACCTGCTCCACACCACCGTGTTCGCAGGCTTGTCCTCGCTCATGTTCAGGAATAGTCGATGGGAGGTCGTCTTGACACTCTCCAGAGACTTCAGCGCTCATGGCCGCGCTCGGAATCATCTTGAGATGTGATCGGCGGGCTTGGCCCCCTGATCGCGCCAGCCGCATCACTAATTTACAAATTGTTACAGTAACAGCATGTCTGCCACTCTTCATGGCGGACACTCGCAGTCTGGCACTGCCTTTTGTTATTCAATCATTGGCCATGACCACATGGATATCTTTACTCATCGCACAGCTACTTAGTGGATCAGAAATTCCACGGAATAATTAGCCACAGCCAGTCTTCGTCGTGTATTCCTGCCAAAGTTCGCACTCAGTCCTACTACCTCTTAGAGTCTACATCATTCATGCATCTGTATTGGGTTTCCTGTGTAACATCGCGGGCGTGTCAATGTCTAATAGCGTGAGATATCAGACGGCAGTGGTTTCCGTCTTCAAGTCATGTTTGCTGAGGGGGATTAAGGTTTTGCGGCGTTTCAATTCCCAACACTCGAAGCGGTGGGGAAGGAGTTTGGCCCAGATCTGACATCTGTTTCAGTGGCTGACGGACAGACCTCAAAACTTTATGAAATTTCAATTCGAGACCTTGGAGTCGGTCGAGATCGGAACTACTCAAAGGCTGTTCAACAAAAGTCGGCTTCGGGCCAAGGACTCGTCACTCTTCATAGGGATCATGTCTCGGGGCTGAGAATCACAAGCTTGTTGGCTGAGGCCGTGCCATGACCCGTCCTAGGTTCGAGCGGAACCCAGAGCGCGCAAGCGCATGCCAGGTACGTGTCGCGACTCTGTACGCGATAGCCAGCCGTTTCGTACACAGTTTGACACTGATCATCTGATTTCATTCAGACGCCTTGTCGAAATAGCTTTTGCTCTGCGGGAGTGGCTGTTGATGCCGTTTCTCCGTCGCTCTCGTGTCGCCTGATTGGGCGAAAACGATACCTCCGAGTCACTGTTCTGCCATTGCAGGACCCTGCCCTCGACTATCCACATGAATCATCCCCTTGGTAGCGCAAGTCACCATTTCCTTCCAAATTCATGCTGTTCGAAGACTAGATGTATGGCCGAACTGGGGGTACTCAGTGACTTTGAGAATCCAATCGCATTTTTCGCGACTCCACGGCCATAATTCTCCAGTAAGATACCAAGTCCACAACACAGACATGGGTACCAAGTTCGGATGACATTGTTCTCCTACAAAGACTACCCAATCCAACGCAGCCTACGCAAGTGGACAGAGATGAGGCACGTTTGACAGGCGCTCTGATTCCCATGAACGCCATGATCAATGGATTTTTTTGCCATTGCATATTTTAGTGACTCGCTTTCCGCCAAAGCAATGCATGGTATAAGGTGTACACTGCCCTTGCTTGAGCCACGAGTGGATAGCCAACACCCCAATTGTCGAATGGATGTTGGTACCTCGCGGTGACATGAAAACATCTGGTTCCTTTCTTCAGCACAAGTATGTCTAGATTGTGAAATATTATCCATATCCTGAAAGTTGTCCGAGAAATAGTACATATAGTGTTGCAGCGCTACGGGGGTCATAATCTATGTTCTGTTTTTCTCAGTCCATCCCGGTCATCCACCTTCAGTCCAAGGCACGTCCATCATGCCGATACAAAACTCCCCCAACTCCATCCCTTCCGGATCTGTGTCCTCCCCCAACGTCCCGCTGCCACACCGTCGTTGTGTGGGCAAGGTAATGATGACGGAGACTTGCAGCGACGAAGCGTCGCCCCATTCTATCTCATCTAGTGCATGTGACGTTGACGATACGATCTCTTTCTCGACTGGCTGAGATGGTGGTGGTGGTGGCGGTGGACCAGGGAAATAGAATCGTTTGACAGCGAATAGCAAGGATTGCAACATCCGATAAAACATACCCCCGCCAGAATCCCTGGATCTGATTGGCGGCGATAGCGGTTCAACGGGTGGTGGTTGTACAGACGGAATCGAAAAACTCGAGATTACCGCCATGGGCTAGAACCGGGTCGGACCCCCGTGATCAGATCAGCTCTGTCGCCCGAACCCCCAAAAGATCAGACAAGAGTTCTTACTGTGATGTTCTCCCATCTCGTCACTTCGGTGGGTGACTTTTCTGGGACGTTTGTATCTGCCCACATGTCCCAAAGCATTGGTTTTTTCCCTAGCGAGATGGACTTGCGCCTGCGGTTCGGTATGATGGGCTGGTTGACCAGCCCCCGTGACCGCATTAGACGTCTCCATCCAAATACACCGATCATTGCGACGACGAATAAGCCGATGGCGAGGAACGCCACAATGAGAGGCGGGGAACCATTTGAGGAGAAGAGATCAGATATGGGGTCTCCCGGATCATCAGTAGGAGTCGAGGAGCTAGAGGCGACAGTGCTTGTCGGGATGAACGAGTTGGAGGGATATATTTGACTGGTTGTGGTCATGATGCAGCCCTTCGCATGGCTCGTCCAGCACCGTTAGATGTCGGGCTGACTCCACGAGTAAGCGAAGCCTCGAGGTAGTTGCAAGAATGAGATTCCGCAACCGTCAGCCATATAAGTGAGTATTTGTGTATCCAGAATAGCGTGACTGTGGGATTGTGAGAGGATGGCAAAACACAAGAGCCTTACCACGTCCGATACGAAAATAGACCCACATTGTACGTGTGAGCTCGAGGCGTCAAGGCGAGCCGCGGAGAAACAATTCCATTCGGCATGAGGGACAAACATGGCTAGTATACAACTCAGAAACGTACGCGTAACCGACGTAAAAGTCAAGTGCGTCAACGACATTGCCCCACGACTTTCTTCCTTTAGACTTGTCTGCGCTTGATTCCCACACGGCACTCCATCGGCTTGCGAAGGAAGCCTTCTCGGGTGGCGAACTGAAAGCACAAAGTGGGTCTCATGAGAAATTCTGGTGCGTGAGCGTGAGCACTTACCGGTTTGTCGGGTTCAGCAAGTACGAAATGGTAGCGCCGAAGAATCGAGGCAATGATAATCAGGAGCTCCATCGACGCAAGGTTACGACCCACGCAGGCTCTGATTGAGTGGTTCTCATCAGCTCAATGCCGAGCATCAAGGGTGCAAGATGCTCACCGAGGTCCAAGTGAGAACGGATTGAATGTCTTTTGAAGCGTTGCATAGTCACGCTCGAACCACCTCTCAGGACGGAACACATCCACATCGTCCCCCCAAACCTTCTTGTCTCGGTGAATCGTATAAGTCGGCACGCTGAGAACTGCACCTTGAGGGAAATGTACGCCATCAATTGTCAAACCACCTTCAGGAGCGACTCGAGGGAGGCCAATCGAAGAAGTGGAGTGCACCCGCAAGCCTTCGTTGATGACAGCCTCCAAGTAAGGAAGGCGTTTCACTTGCTCGAAAGTGGTGACAGGATCATCTGCCGCGCCAAGAGCTTCGTCGAGTTCCTTCTGAAGCTTCTCTTGGACGTAAGGATAACGAGCAAGGTAATAAGTGATCGCACAAGAAGAGCTAGACGACCAAACTCAGAATGAATTCATCTTTTGTTAAGAATGCACCTACTTTGATGTGGTGTCAGAGCCAGCAATTAGTTGGGTTAGAGCCTCAGCAGTTAGCTCTGCTGTACCCATCGGTTTGCCTTCGTCATCCCTGCCTTGTTGGAGTTTACTGAGGAGGTCGACACGATCCGTGGGTGTCGTCAAACGCTTTGCGACTGCAGCAACCGCCAAGCCAGCGAGGTTCTGAACTGCCTTTCCACCTTTTCTGTACCAGGGAAGGAGACGAACATAAGGTCTCCAGGATGGGGGAAGAACGCCCATAGACGCAGAAAATTCGCCACGGTCATTGAGAATCTGTACTGCGGGAATCTCGACGACCTCGGGTTTCCCCTCGGTCCCGTAGGACTTCATTGCATCCTCTTGTGACACAGCAACGGGAGCAGAGTCCTTGGCATTGAGGACCATCCCGAACGGGGATCCAAAAGAAAGGTCACCTAGAGGAGTACGTCATCAGGCTGCCCCGGAGCGGCTCAAAGGAATATCGAATACCGATGATGTCAAACGCGAGGTAATTATACCCTGGGAAGTTGTTAGCATAACGAGCATAACGAAACCGTCAAAACACATACAGGGCAGACAATCCAACCAAAGCCGACCGTCGTCACCAAACCAGCCCCCTTCTCCTTCTGTACCAGACCCGCCTTTGACTGCTGCATCAAACATTCGATCCCATTGCTTCAAGAGCTGACTAATGTAGAGTCGGGCGACAGGCTCAAACTCCAGGACATTCTTCTGGGAGAATATATGCGACACAATCTTTCTCTTACGAGCATGGTCGGCACGGTCTCTTGTGTTGAACAATCCTCGGTGAATGGAAACAAATGCATCATAAAAGTCAGATTTGAGAGAGCCGTTTCCGTGGGCGTAAACGATCTGCAAAGCCCCTGGGTCTGCGACTGATACATGGTTTGGCGCCAAGCGCACAAAGGTTCCTGCACAACAAACTTCAATGGCGAGCGGAGTGCATTTAAAGTGGCACTATACCATGTTTTTCGTGTAGCTCGTGGACGGTATCTGAGCGGTGGCCTTGGCTGGCTGTCCAACCGAGCCAAAGGTCGGAGAACTTGGCGAGGAACGGTCCAGGAATGCGACGTTGATTGAATGGATCACGCAGGTAAGGGATGAGGTGGGCGAAAATGACAACTACGGGCAGCGCGACCAACGCTGTAGACATCTTGGAGTCGTTGCCCGCGATCGACCCGAGAACAGTCATGACACTGGTGGAAGCCAACGGACCTGGAATTTCCGAGAGAGGGGCCCTGAAAATTCTGAATTATGTACTCGCGCCGGATCTTGCTTATGTATAAAAGCCCCTTGAGAGCATCCGCTTCGAGCAATCTGGATGCGATAGCGGCCCCTCATACACTGGCAGTACAGATCCATGATGATCGTATACCCTCAAACGTGGGCATTTTTGCCATGTCAATATTGATCAGATGTCGGGTACCTGATATGCCAATGTGGCACCTTGGAACTGGCGAGTGGCGCCTGCTCGGAACCACGACTTTGGGTCGTTTGAACATTTTGGTGGGTTCATGGAATTTCGACTGCAGTGCGACCGGACCGCCGCCAGAAATACCGAATGTGTAGCATTCAGTATCACGGACGGCATATGTACCAGTTACCGGAACCTAAGTAAGCCAGCGGGCTTACATTTATGGAGCAACGAAATCTCTCGGGTTTCAGGTTATTCCCACTACCGCAGCATTCATCTCGAACCGGACATTCTAGGAAGTATCCAACCAAGTTCTGGGTACCGTCGCCGGATGCATCCGAGCTTCTGAGAAGGGCGTTCAATGAAAATGGGTGGTTCGAGCCCACGGCACTCCAGACACGATTTGGCGGGTGATCACGAGTTTCTATAGAGACTATCTGGCATTCGTATCGACCAACTTGCATTTCTGTCCTACATAAACCACACCTAACATAACATAACATGGCTACGGGGGATTAAAACGCATGAGTGTTGACGTGCATGAAAACATGCATGTGTGTAATAGATCAATTAGTCGGAACGAGTGAACGTGAACAACGACAGACCAGACGATCCTTGGCAGAAAGCAGATGCGATTGATGACAGCGTTCACCCGCAACGTGCAACTCTGGACCAGTATGCTTGCACAGATTGGGTCCCTCCATCTCTAGAGCGTCAACGTCCACATTAAACAACGAACCGGCGTCCTGCGCGGCTATCTCGGTCACTCTAGTAGCTCCACCACGCGGAGGCGGTCTCGGACTTGTCATCGTCGCGGGGTTTGTCCCACTTCCACTTTTAATCACTTCCTGCATCGGTGAGCAACGGTGATCTGAACCGCGGGTCGGTCACCCACTTTGAGCCCTGGGACATGCTGAGAAGCCTGAGGTTGTGGCGCACGACGCATCCCCAGTGGCGGAGGACCACTACACATAAGCTGTGTCGGTGCTGTGGACGTGAGAATGTATTTGACTGCGGGAGATGCGGTTTCGATCTGGGTACTGCGACGCAGATTTGTAGCGGAGGCTGCTCTTCCGAAAAACGACTGTAACATGTCCATTGTCATCACCCCATCGCGGCACATGTTGTCATCATCCGCTTGCACGTACGTGGCTGTATCTGCGTGCGACACTGGACCGGGTGCAGGCCTCTACCATCCTGGATCGGTTTCGTTCAGACTGATGTTGTCAGGGATGGATTGAAGAGTTGCGAATCCTTGATGCTGGAGTATAGACCGTTTTCCCTCGACGACCAGAGCGTAAATCCTGATCGATACCCGGGTTAGACGGCATGACATCCCTGACATCATTACAACCATTTTGACGTACCTCGTCAACGTGTTGGCCTATGTTCATTCCACATCTGTTTTACCCCCACACCGACCGACCCGACTCGCAGGGGTAAGCATGGTGCTGATCTCTCCGGTGTCATTTGCATGCACCGCATCTCCGACGCGAGGATGGGTGGCACGTTGCTACTTAATGTCTGTATCTTCTGCGAGCCCGGTGGCAGCGAAAGTCTTCAGTTCCGGGATACATAGTGGATGCTCGGGCGGGTGCGCGCTTAATGTCGCGGTTCAGATTGAGGCTCGAGAGTCGAGTTGGAGTAACGTGCCAGATACACGATCAACACCAGGTGCTGGCTGTCTTTACCAATACGCGTTCACGGGGTCCTGGTTTTGTTGCCGGCACCCGACATGCTCGACGTTTTTCAATGCCACCCCATATGGAGCAGATTGTGAATGTATTCGAGGTCTTGATGAGCTATCTGCACACCCCGTGCGTAGTTGAAATAGAGTCCTGCGACTTGAACTCGGCCGCGCAATCGGAGGTTCCACGGCGAGACCATTCTCAATGAGGCCAACATCCACCCCGCCTTGCTGAGATCCGGGCAAGAATAAGCGCCAATGACACGAGGCGCCTGCGTGAATAGACCAACGTGTTTATGTAGCTCTCCCTGCGTACTACAAGTCAACCTCAACACTTTGTTTCTTAACATTTCGAAACCTACCTCGAAGCGTGCACGACATTGGAAAGGATGTCATCAACAAAGAACAGTGCGTAGCAGTCCTCGAGAGTGATCGTACAATGCTGACGATTCGGTAAGACCATACAACAGTGCTTGACACCGGTGGCTCTCATACGGTGTGGGCAGTTGCTTTCCACTTTGACGGAATGCATGTTTTGAGTGGGAATTCGCACGGGATCAACGATGGCGAGTCGCAGACGGTCAAGAGGTGGGGAAGCAACTGGGAATGGACTTGAACGCGATTTCAGTGTCGATGGACCACAAGTGGGTGGTGTGTGGGACTGCTCGGGGTGCAAGCGTGTGGGATGAAGAAATCCAGGAAAAGACTGTCGAGGTGGAACACACAGATCATGTGGGTGCAGTAGACATCTCCCCTGACAGCGCCACGTTTGCTACAGGTACTGCAAACACTGGCAGAGCAGCGAACATCTGGAACATCATCACTGGCGAGAGATTGGTCGGCCCACTCAAACACGACTACAACATCGTAGGAGTTAAATTCTCCCCGAATGGCGAACACATCGCCACTGCTTGCAAGGGCTCTATTCGCGTCTTTGACAGTCGCAACGGTGACCAAGTCATCACCATCGTCGGGTTCGATACATCCCGATGGCTCGCAGTCACTCCCCTTGCCTGGTCGCACAACGGGCAGCAAATTTTTGCTGCGTCTCACAATAATAAAATCAAGGCTTTCAACGTGTCCACCGGGTCTCAACTGGCTGAATCGCAGGTTGACAATGATTCACACAGCGATGTCATGTCTATTGCTCTAGCCGCCAATGGAAAATTCCTGGCCAACTTCGCAGCACGCTCCGAGTCCATATCATTCTGGGACGCTTCAACACTTGCTCAGATCGGCCCAATCATCGAGGACAGTCAAGAATTACGGTCAATTGCCCTCTCCGCAGATTGCAGCTATCTTGCGACAGGAGGAACCAAGGGGAAAATCATCATTCGCAATCTCAGCGATATCCTTCCCAACTCGTATGGTCCTTTCCATGTAAGGATTTGTGCATTCACACTGTTGGCTTGTCGGTTAATGTTCACATCATCATTCCCCCATTTTAGCCCCTTGATAATAAAAAACTCGACCTGGACCTGGAAACACCTGAACAACAAGATGAACACCCTTCCACCTTGCCTGAGTCAGGGAACCACAGTGAAGTCAGTGATGATGATCTGCTTGAGGTAGGAGTTTGTCCATTGCCTTTTTGATGCTGGTATTCATGATGGCATGAGACCGAGTTGCCAACGAGTGCACCTGCAGCCTCATTTGACTATGATGAGGTTTGTGTTGATTTCACTATACTCTTACTTTCATGTTGACATTGCTGGAGGCACCATCCCCGGCATCTGAGGTTATGCCACGAGGCTCATCTCAGTTACCAGATACCCTTCCCGTGACCCCTCCCGAGGTGCATTGTCCAAAGGAACCTCTTAACAAACCCTTTTCATATAAGGGCACTTTGGTGCTCGGAAAGTTGCTTCCGACGAGATTCAAGAAAACTAACAAGAATCAGGCATCGCAACCGCTAGATCAACTTTCCGCAGAGTCTAGTCGACCCGTTAATTTCCGATCTAATTCTCATTCACGGCCGAGAGTGAATGCTGCCAATGAGGGACGTTCGTGGATAGCCGCGGGTCAACGTGTGCGGGTGAGTGTTCTCTTGTTTTGCAGGCAAACGGTAGGCGGTATCTCTGACGAACCATCTCAGCGAGCGGTTGCAAAACCCGTAGTACGAAGACCTGCGAAACAGGTCCATTACTTGTTTAGCTTGTTTGTCAGCATTGTTGTTTACCCTGCGTCATAGCCTAAAGCGAAGACGAAGACTCCTGAATCGAGCCATTCGAACAAGGGCGCCTCCAGTAGCGGACAAGGTCATGCAGATTCGAAGGTAGCGAGCCCTGTGTCTTTCTCGTGACGATGGATCACGTCGTGACAACTCACTTCTTTATTAGGCGCAACAAGCAAACGATGCATCTCAGCCCTCGGCCGTGACGGGGATCCATGTCACGGTGCGCATTCACTCTTTCGACTTAGATCGTTTGACCCAAAGGTGTAATACATCAGCAAGAACCAGGGGACGGTTTCGTTTCAGTCACGTTCAAGTTTCCCGCGTGGATGTTGTGCCGGCGCCCGATCACCGAAGATGGGACGCATTAATCCGTGCACGCCGCTTTGATTTATGATTTTGGACATTTATTACGCTGTTCTTCGCGTTCGTGTCATCTCACGAATACTAATTCTGATACACATGTCCGTGGCTGAGCTCGCTCGAATGTTCACTCTGCTGTCACATTCTTGACTGGGTGATCGATGGTAAAAGAGTGCCATGAGAACCCACTTGATACCTTGCTCTCAAGAACCTGGCGAGCTTTCGGGTCCTCGGTGTGGGGAAGCCAATATACTGCCGCCGAGTCAGGGTATCGTTGTTCACATGTGAAGCATTGGCCTACCCGGTTCGCTGGATACAGTAGAGGAAAGTCGATTCGCCCATACTCTCGGATGGAGCTTGTCTATCCGACGACACTGTGGGCCCGTAGTCCCGCTTATTCGGGTTTACTTTT
>QFEM01000647.1:0-16027 GCA_003316205.1 Boletus bicolor
CTTTGCAGACATAGCACATGTCTGACTTTGCAGGGAAGACAGTAGAGAGACCGGCGGACGCAAGGCGATTTACGGAGATGAGCGATATCCGAAACTCCAGGATCAGGAGGACATCCGATAGTATTATCTCAAAGGTGTTTTGGGATACTTGTGACAGGAGTGGCACTGTTCCAATTCCAATAGCATGTGCTTCGGAGTTATCTCCAAGGGTGACCAGATATGGAGGGTTAAGTGGTCAGTATGTATGGAACCAGGATCAGTTTGGAATGATGTGCAATGTCGCTCCAGAGTCAATGATTAGGGCATTTCTCCCACTGTCGCTTTGCTCAGATGAGGAGTAGGCGTGAATGCATTGGATTAGCGACTTAGATATATTCTCATGAACTATGTGCGCTGAATCCGGAGAATCTGGAGTTCCTTTTACCACGTTAGCCCTTTCCTTGTCTTTGTTCGGTTTCCTAAATCCTCCACTCCTTAACTCCTTGACCCAGTTTTTGTAGGAGTGGCAGTCGTCGGAGTTGTGTGTGTGTGACAAATGATGTTCACACCAGGTAGATGCATTTGAGGGCTGGATGGAGGGTTTCCGAGTTTCGGAGACCTTCATGGCGGACTCCAAATGTCCGGATGGATACAGGCATGTGTCCTCAGCAATGATTCGAGTTTCCACAGCGTCGAAGGTTAACTTGCTCTCTTCTGTGGTGTTGATTAGGGATGATTTGAACAAGTCCCATTCCAGAGTTTTTGGAAGGGAGTTTAGAAGGATGAAGGCCATGGCCTTTGCGTCTACGACGAATTTCATGGCAGTGAGGCGGGATTCAGAGGTCTGGAGTTTGGTGATATGCTCTGACACATCGGAGTTGCCATCCCAAGCAATACTGAAGAGTTGTTGGAATATGTAGAAGGCAGAGGAGACACTGGAAGCATCGAGGAGTGAAATGAGTTTCTCCCAAAGTTCTTTTGCAGAGGTGCAGGACTCCATCTTAAGTAGCAGGGCGTCAGAGAGGCACTCCTGTATGATGCCGTGAGCTTTTTTGTTGCGTTCCTCCCAGTCACGGATGTCTGAAGTAGTTACTCCAGTACTTCCGAGGTTTGGTTTCAGGTCGGTGCTGGAGGTGACTCCGTAGACCTTTCTGCTTCGAAGCTTTTGGGTGACCTTAACTTTCCATAAGGGGAAGGTTTTGGGTCCAGTTAGAATTTCGTCATTTTGTATGGTATCCGATGCCATACTGGATAACAAAGTAGGGTGGAGTTGACAGAAGAAATATTTGTCTGATGGTGGCATTTGAGCCAAAAGATGGGGGTGCGCTAGGTAATATGCGAGGCGCTGAGGGATGCGTGAGTGAGGTGAGTTGTTTCGACTATTTGGCGCAAGCAGGGCTCATAACCTGTCAAATTCTGGAGGTCCGAAGGTCTGGAGTTCAGCGGAGCAAGTCCAGTGCTAGTAGGACCGGAGTGGACCGGAGCTCAGCTGTTGCCTAAGATGGGCGAAAACAACTGATGAATTACCTAGTAGGACCGGAGCAGACCGGAGCTATGGTACATGAGTCTTGAAGTAAATGTAAGTAAGTAAATAGTAACTCACCTCAGCTGTTGCCTAAGACGGGTGAAAACAACTGAGGTGTTTGGGCATGAAGTAAAGGGTTTATATGGTGTGTGATGGAGGCACACTTGTACCTCAATAAGTGTCAGGGAAAGAGAACCAAGAGAAATCAGTAAGCGATGTGGTAATGTCATACAGGGAAGAAATGTGATGCTCCGGAGTTGATAGTCCATAACTCTGGAGCGATAATGGATATCCACTACTACTCCGGAGCTCCTGCACTCCGGAGTTCTGAACCTCCCCTCGGAGTTAGTGGTATTTTGTCAATCATTCAAGGGGTGTGTGACTTCGGCGAAGCCCAAGATGAAATACCTATAATAATTACATAAACCAAGGAAACCTTAGAGTTGCTTTAACCGAGTAGGAACCGGCCAGTCCATAACTCCAAAAACTTTCTTTTCTTGCATTTTCACCTACTTTTTAGATATGACCATACCTAAGAAGTCCACCTGATCCTTGGAGAAGAAGCATTTGGAGGGTTTTACATAGAGATCATTATTGCATAAGCGACATAGAACCTCCTTAACTACCTCCTTGTGCTCCTCTTTGGTCTTCTTTGACGTAAATATCATACAGTCGTTGATATAAATTATTACCACAGCATACATGTCATTAAATATATCATTCATCATCTGTTGGAAGGTGGGGGGTGAGTTGGTCATCCTGAAATACATAACCGTGGGTTCATAGGTGCCTATGGGCATAACAAATGCACCCTTCCATTCATCTCCTTCTTTTATTCGTACATTGTTGTAGCCCCATCATAGATCTAGAGCTGTAAACATGTTGGCATTCTTGAGCTGATCAATTAGTTGTGGAATTAGAGGGAGAGGATAAGAATTCTTTATAGTACCCTCGTTTAAATAACAATAGTCCATTACCATATGTTTTTTGCCATCCTTTTTTGGAATAAAGAAGATGGGAGATGTCTGCAGAGATTTCAAGGGTTTAATATATCCCTTCTTGAGTTCCTTGTCAATGAACATGTGAACTTCATCCATTTCAATGTCTGATAGGGGTATTACATGACCCTTCTTTGGGATGAAGTCCGGCTTGAGATCTATTGCATGATCCCAAGGCTTTTGAATGGGCATACACTTGGACTCTTTCTCTAAGAATACATCCAGGAACTCGTGGTAGGTCTCCAGTACCTATTCTTTTAGTCCATCTTCTATAGTACAAAGGACAGTGAGAGAGCAACTGTGAATCGGGGGTCCAAGCCCCATAATTTTACAGTATTGTGTACAACGAGGAAAGAAAATGGTTTGAAGGGTCCAATTGATGACAGGATTGTGGCGGTACAGCCAGTCATATCTGATAATCATACAATGTGTACCAATTTTCAAAATATAAGTGCCTATCATTTCATAATGTCCAGCAATTTCCATGATCAAAGTCACCGCATGCCTAATTTGCCCAATGGCTCATTCAGAGCCATCTGTGTTATGTATTTTTATAGGTTCTTCGAGAGTATAAAAGGGAATGCCATGACAGCAAACATAGTCATGATTAATGAAAGTGTGAGAAGCTCCCGAGTCCAAGAGAGCTTTGAACTGGTATGCTTCCCACTGGCCATTCTGCATACAACGTATGATGGTCTCAAGTGAGAACTCTCCACTGAATGACAACATCGTTGTACGGTGCATCGTGACCTTGAGGGGTTTATAAATAGATGATATTTTTTGTTGTTTTGTAAGAGAATTAAGCACACTATATTTTTGCTCTGGTGCCATGCTCAATTGAGACACTCTTACGGAGTTACAAGAAATTGTATGTAATACAGAAGATAGATCGGAAATCAGGAAATCAGAATCAGAACAAGAAGAAAATTGTTCTAACACGGGAACACCCTCAACGTTCACGTGTTGTTGCCTTTTAAAGCCTCTGCCATGCAATGCTTGGCTTCGGCCTCAAACTTGTCCCAGTAAAAAGCTTCGGCTTCCTCTGAGACATATGATCTGTGATTGGCATTTGGTGCTGTGGCTGCCAAGGCCGGTGGAGCAGGAAGGGGACATCCTGGATAATGAGAGGCCACCTGGGCCTGAGAATAAGCATCGTGTTGGGGTGCAACAATGTATTGTCCGGCATTGTAATCCCAGATCCATTGTTGCCTCTATTGAGGCAGACTGTTATGACCTTATTGTGAATGACAAAGAACACCACAAGGCTTGATGTCTTTCAGGCTACACTGGTCCTGGCGAGAAAAGAAAAGAGGATGAGGGAGAAGTCCAGATCTGGTTGATGCAGGCCTACAAGGAAGAACAAGTCCTCCAGGCAATGACCAGTAAAGCAAACAACAAAGTGGATTAGACTAGGGATTCCAGCCGTAAAGTATCTAGCTTATATATGTTACAGGCATGTGTACAGACCATGCTATGCATGAGAGGAACTACCATAGATAGACTAATGTGAGAAGCCAGGCATGGAAATAGAAGAGATGGAGATTAAAGGGGCTGTGTGGGAAGAGCAGAAATTAAAAGGGCGCAGGTACCATGAGGTATGACATCATAGGCTCTAGGCCTAGCCATGTGCTGGTTCCCATGGTCATGTGCACAGGTCACGTGACTGGAAGAAAGAAAAGTTGTAGTTCAAAAATGTTTGAAAATGTTCATATTATAACACTACCTCCTTTTTAAGACTCGAATTCCAGGCGAGTTGTGGAAGGAATGGTTTCGGTTGTTATAATATGAACATTTTCAAACTTTTTCGAACTTCAACTTTTCTTTTGTCCAGTCACGTGATCAGTGCACGTGACCGTGGGAACCAGCACATGACCAGGTCTAGAACCTATGACGTCATACTTCATGGCACCTGCGCCCTTTTAATTTCCGCTCTTCTAACACTGCCTCTTTAATCTCCGTCTCTTCTTTTCCCGTGCCTGACTTCTTCACTTAGTCTATTTATGGTAGTTCCTCTCACGCATAGCATGGTCTGTGCGCGCGCCTGTAACATATATAAAGTAGACACTTACGACTGGAATCCCCAGTCTAATCCACTTGTTTGTTGCTCTACTGGTCATTGCCTTGGGGACTTGTTCCTCATTGTAGGCCTGCATCGAACGGAAAAGACTTCGTTTCGTCTCTACTCTTTGCTCTCCTCTTCTCTTTCTTCGCCAGGACTTGTGTAGCCTGCGAGGTAGTTCGAGCCTTGTGGATTTTGTCGTTCGCGCGATAAGGTCATAACATCGGTGAAGTTCTCAAAAGGGGAAAAGAGAGAGGCGAATGTGGAAACTGTAAGACCTCGGAGTCTACAGGGAGCAGATGGATTCTCTTTATGAAAGTCGGCAACTGCTAGTGGAGCAGTGTTAATGATATCTGCCAATTCCCAAGTACGACCGGTTTCATTGTATCCTCTCCAATGTACCAGGTATTCCAATTTCTGATTCTTGATACGAGAAGCTGCAATAAATTCTACCTCAAATTGTTCTTCTCCCTCCTGATCTACTTCAATCGTGTCGGGATGGACTTTGGGCTGTCCAGGTAAAGTTTCTCGATAAGGTTTAATGTGAGAGATATTAACCATGGAATGAATTTGCATGGTGTGAGGAAGTTTCAACGTGATGGCATTGGGAAGGACCATGGAGATGATATAGGGTCCAATCCATTTTTGTGTGAGTTTCTTTGCCATATATTGGAGGTTTAATTTATTGGTAGATAGCCAGACCTGCTGACCAATGGAGTATTCCAGAGCTTCTGATTGTCTTTTTTCTGAGGTGGCAATCATTTTCTCTCGTGATTCTTCTAGAGCTGCCTCAATTTCCTTGTGAGAACGACCTATTTCTCCCACAAAGCCAGCCAGTTTCCCTTCAAAACCCATGCAAGGAGTGTAATTGTGTATAACATGGAAGGGGATATCACCGGTAGCTGTGGTAATGGTGTTGTTGTGGGAGAATTGAGCCATTTTCAACCAATCCACCCAGTCATGCTGCTTTTTTCCTATGTAAGCATGGAGATACTGTTCCAAATCTCGATTAATGCGCTCTTTTTGTCCATCAGTTTGGGGATGATATGCTGTAGAGATTTTCTGATGAATCCCAAGTAGTTTGCAAAGTTCTTGGGTAAAGGCAGACACAAACTGAGGTCCACAATCTGAAATGAGTAAAGAAGGGAGTCCGTGTATACACCAAACGTGATCCATGAAAAGTGCAGCTAAATCCGCAGAAGAACAAGTATCTGTAGTGGGAATGAAGATCACTTCTTTGGAGAAGCGATCAACAACAATGCAAATAGCCGTGAAAGAACATGGTTCAGGTAAACCTGTAATGAAATCTACTGAAAGATCTTCCCATGGATGCTTTGCAGCAGGAAGGGGCATAATTTTTCCTGCCAGTGCCTTTTGCTTACCCTTCATGAGGGCATACACTTGGCAGCTATCTACATATAATTTAACATTTTTGGTGACACCAGGCCACGAGAAATAGTGGGTAAGGGTATGAATGGTCTTGGCATGACCACCATGACCAGTGACTGGGGAATTGTGGCATAAAGTTAGAAGACGAGTATGTAAGGAGAGAGGAACGAAAACTTTGTTTTTGTTATTTTTGAAAATGTTCATAATAGAGTCAAAAAGGAAGTCATTCACCACATCCACTCCCATAGAGGCAGACTCAGATTCCAACTCTAAATAGAAGTCTGAAGAAAGAGCAACTGAAGTAATAAAAACGGAAGGAGGCAAGACTGTGATGTTGGCGTTATGATCCTGCACAGCCTCCCCATGGTCCGGGTGTCGAAAGAGCACATCCGCCTGACCATTAGAAGCACCAGGCTTGTAAACAAAAAGATAATTAAATTCTTGCAACACTGCATGCCATCGGGCTTGCCAACTGCTAAGAGTCTGCGGCTTCTTCCAATACTCCAGATTTTTGTGGTCAGTCCAGATTTCAAATCATTCATGGCCAATAAGATAGTGACACCATTCTTCTAGTGCCTGAACTACTGCAAGCAATTCTTTATCATAAATAGGATAATTGTGCTCAGCACTATCAAAAGAGTGAGAAATGAAGACAATAGGCCTCCAATTACCATTGCTGCATAAGATCGAGAGCACAGCTCCTGTGGCAATATCCAAGGTGTCCATTTCTACCTGAACTTCCTAATTGCAATTAGAATAAGTGAGAAGGGGAGCTGTGGTAAACTTCTTTTTGAGGGCTTCGAATGCTGCTTGCTAGTTAGGACCTCATGTGAATGGAATGTCTTTTTTGATAAGATTGTTCAAGAGGCGTGCAACTTCGGCGAAACCTGAAATGAAACGCCTATAATAATTACAGAGTCTGAGGAATCCTTGAAGTTGTTTTAACTGAGTGGGAACCAGCCAATCCATAACCCCAGAAACTTTCTTTTCTTGCATCTCCACCCCCTTTTTAGATACTACCATACTGAGAAAGTCCACCTGATCTTTGGAGAAGAAGCACTTGGAGGGTTTTACGTAGAGATCATTATCGTGTAAGTGACATAGAACCTCCTTAACTAACTCCTCATGCTCTTCCTTGGTTTTCTTCGACATAAATATCATACAATTGTCAATGTAAATTATCACTACCATGTACATGTCATTAAATATATTGTTCATCATCTGTTGGAAAGTAGGGGGTGAATTGGTCATCCTGAAATACATAACCATGGGTTTGTAGGCACCTATGGGTGTAACGAAAGCGCCCTTCCATTTGTCTCCTTCTTTTATCTGCACGTTGTTATAACCCCATCTGTTATGATATGAACATTTTCAAACTTTTTCAAACTTCGTCCCTTTACCTTTTCAGTCACGTGATCTGTGCACATGGCTGTGGGAACCAGCACATGATGAGGCCTAGAACCGATGACGTCATACCTCATGGTATCCACGCTTCTTTAATTTCCGCTCTTCTCACACAGCCCACTTAATCTCCGCTTCTTCTTTTCCCATGCCTTACTTCTTGCATTAGTCTATTTATGGTAGTTCCTCTCATGCACAGCATGGTCTGTGCGCGCGCCTGTAACATATATAAGGTAGACACTTACAACTGGAATCCCCAGTCTAATCCATTTGTTTGTTTGCTCTACTGGTCATTGCCTTGGGGACTTGTTCCTCATTGTAGGCCTGCATCAGATGGAAAAGACTATCATCCCTCTTCACCTCTCACTCACCTCTTCTCCTTAATTCGCCAGGATTTGTGTAACCTGCGAGACATCGAGCCTTGTGGTGTTATCATTCATGGTATCATTACACTTGGATTAGACTGTCATACACAATGCTCAGATCCCAGAGCTAAGGGATGCCTGCCGGAGCTTTCCGCGACTTTTTATTTCTCTACGCCTGTGCCTTTAGGGTGTGCCTTAGTTGGCAAAGCTTTTGTCGTGTTAGCAGTAGAAACTTCGAAGTCCCTCTTGTGAGGTAATACCGCACGTGGGTCGTGCCACATTTGCACAGAGCGACATCGGATCACAGCTGTTGTGCTGCCGGTGGCTGAGCTATTAGTTCTCATTTAGTCATCTCTCGTAGATAGTAGTAATTGCCGAAGAAAACGGTACCCTCACTTCCCAATTATCATCTCCAACTCCTCCACGTAGTCTCCCCAGAGTGTGGACATAGTCTGCACAGTAAGGAGGCGAAAGAAGACCAATCTGGATCCAAACGATCATCTCCCTGTTGATTTCATCCAAGACCGAAATGTCCGTCTTGACAACCTCCACCTCCTTCCTCTGCCTCGTGTTCGCACCCGAAAAGTATACCAATGTCGCCTTGATCGAATTCGAGTCGCACACCATTTTCCTATCTTCGATTTTGAAGGTCGTCACTACTTTTATGACCACTTCCGCCCCTACCTTTGTCCTAAGGCCGTGCTTCATCCAGTAGTAAAATATGTCTGCAATCACGGACATGGACGAGCTTGTCCAAAGAATTGCCGCGCTTAATCTCGAGAAGGAAAAGAATAATGTTACCAAGAAAATCGCTGACCCTGAAAAATGGGACGGCGATAGAAGTACCTTCCGAGTTTGGTGGGTAAAATTGCAGTTGTGGGTTGCGGAGCAAAAGTGGCGATTGGATAAACTCCGAGCAATTGCCGTTCTCTCACCCTCGAAAGATATTTGGATGCAGAAGAGGAGGATGTCAAGGATGGCAATAGGGTTGTCACTGGAAAAAGAGGCAACTCAGCCTAGCCCTCTTGGGGGGTTCTTCAGGATGAGATAAAATTATATTTCTGGATTGACGTTCTAGCGCATGAGTCCTTGCACAAGTTAGAGGGCTTACGACAGAATGGGCACCCTGTCGACCTCTTCCTCCAACGCTTTGAGGTGCTTAGGAAGGAATCGGATATTGAGGACTACTATGCTGTCATGCTCCTAAAAAAGGTGATCGATTACCGAATCTATGAAAGGGCCCAGCTTGCACGTCCTGGAATAGATATGAACTACACCGACCTGTCTGGGTTCTATCGAATTCTGGGCAGAGCCTTTGAACAAATGGCGATAGAATGTGGTCCCCCGTCCAATTCTCGCTTCCAGCCTAGATCCTTCCCCCGATACGCACCTCCTTCTCAACCCCCTGCACAATCTTCACATCCACAGTTTACTCCGTACAGAACGCAACCGGGTCGAGGGGCCCCAATGGAGATAGGTGTGCAGCAGGCTGCACCCGCTCCCACAAACGACACGAGGACTTGCTTCCTCTGTGGAAAACTGGGCCACATTAAGCCCGACTGCCCCTCCAATCCAAATTGTCGTCCTTTCCGCCCCCAACAGTGTCAGCAGTGGATCTGGGACTACAACACCAGTCAATATGTTATGACCCCCGGTGTTTACGCCCAATCTCAAGTAACCAATCACTATCCAGGATGACCTCTTCCTACTCCACCGGCCTCGGCAGCCACAGAAACAAATGCCGATCACAGGTCTTACGTCTCTGAAAAAGCTGAGGCTTTTTATAGAGACAAATTCAAAGCAGAAGCCAAGCACCGCACGGCTGAAGCTTTAAAAGGCAACAGCACGTGAACGATGAGGGTGTTTATGTGCCTGGACTTTCTTCTTCTCTTTCTTCTTGTTCTGATTCCGATTTCCCAATCTCTGATTTGTCATCTGTACTTTGTAACATTTCTTGCACCTCCGTTAGGGCATCTCAATTGAGCGCAGCACCGGAGTCAAAATATAGTGTGCTTCATTCCCTGACAAAACAACAAAAAATTAGTTCTATTTATAAACCCCTCAAGGTCATGATGCACCATACATCGACTTTGTCATTTGGCGGAGAGTTCTCGCTTGAGACAGTCGTAAGATGTATGTGGAATGGCCAGTGGGAAGCATACCAGTTCAAAGCTCTCTTGGACTCGGGAGCTTCTCACACTTTCATCGATCATGATTATGTCTGCTGTCACGGCATTCCTTTCTATACTTTGGAAAACCCCATAAAAATACATAACGCAGATGGCTCTGAAGGAGCTATTGGACAAATACGTCATGCGGTCACTTTGGTGATGGAGATTGCCAGATATTTTGAAACTATAGACACTTACATTTCTAAAATTGGAACCCATCGGATGATCATCGGGTATGATTGGCTTTACCACCACAACCCTGTCATCGATTGGACCCTCCAAACCATTTCCTTCCCTCGGTGTACACAGTACTGTAAAATTATGGGGCTCGGACCCCCGATTCACGGTTGCTCTCCCGCTTCATTATGTACGATAGAAGAAGGACTCAAGGAACAGGTTCCGGAGACCTACCACGAGTTCCTAGATGTGTTTTTGGAAAAAGAGTCTGAACGCATGCCTATTCGGAAGCCTTGGGATCACGCAATAGATCTCAAGCTGGACTTCGTTCTGAAGAAGGGTAGAGTAATCCCCCTCTCCGATGTAGAAATGGATGAAGTTCGCATGTTCATTGACAAAGAACTCAAAAAGGGTTATATCAAGCCCTCCAAATCTTCGCAGACCTCGCTGGTCTTCTTCATTCCGAAAAAAGATGGCAAAAAGCGTATGGTCATGGACTATCGATATTTAAATGAAGGTACCATTAAAAATTCCTATCCGCTTCCTTTAATCCCATAGCTTATTGACTGGCTGAAAAATGCCAATATATTTATGGCCCTGGATCTTCGATGGGGCTATAACAATGTTCGGATCAAGGAAGGCGATGAATGGAAGGGTGCTTTCGTTACACCCATCGGTGCTTACGAACCTACGGTAATGTATTTCGGGATGACTAACTCACCCCCTACCTTCCAACAAATGATGAACGACATCTTTAATGACATGTATGCGGTTGTAATTATTTATATTGACGATTGTATGATTTTCACGTCGAAGAAGTCCAAGGAAGAGCACAAGGAAGTAGTTAAGGAAGTTCTGCAGCGCTTGCGTGAGAATGACCTCTATGTTAAACCTTTGAAGTGCTTCTTTTTCAAGGATCAGGTCGACTTTCTGGGTATGGTAGTATCTAAAAAGGGGGTAGAAATGCAGGAAAAGAAGGTTTCTGGAGTTATGGACTAGCCAGTTCCTACTCAGCTAAAGCAACTCCAAGGTTTTCTCGGACTTTGTAATTATTATAGGCATTTCATTTTGGGTTTCGCCGAAGTTGCACGCCCCTTGAATGATCTTACCAAGAAAGACATTCCGTTCACATGGGGTCCCAACCAGCAAGCAGCGTTCGATGCCCTGAAAAAGAAGTTTACCACGGCTCCCCTCCTCGCTTATCCCAATTGCGATCAGGAGGTTCGGGTAGAAACAGACGCCTTGGATATTGCTATGGGAGCGGTGCTCTCAACCCTATGCAGCGATGGTAACTGGAGGCCTATTGCCTTCATCTCTCATTCTTTCGATAGCGCTGAGCGCAATTACCCTATTTACGATAAAGAATTATTGGCAGTTATTCGGGCGCTGGAAGAGTGGCACCATTATCTTATCGGTTGTGAACGATTTGAAATCTGGACCGACCACAAGAATCTCGAGTACTGGAAGAAACCACAAACCCTTAGTGGTCATCAAGCCCGTTGGCATGCAGTTCTCCAGGAATTTAATTATGTTTTCGTTTACAAGCCTGGTGCTTCCAATGGTCAGGCTGATGCACTCTCTCATCACCCGGATCATGGGGAGGCTGTGCAGGATCATAATACCAACATCATGGTCTTGCCTCCTTCTGTTTTTATCAATTCTGTTGTGCTTTCTTCAGATTTTTATTCGGAGTTGGAATCTGAGTCTGCCTCCATGGGGGTGGACGTGGTGAACGACTTTCTTTTTGATGCCTCTATGAACATTTTCAAAAATAACAAAAACAAAGTTTTCGTTCCTCCTTCCTTACGTACACGTCTTCTCACTCTATGTCATGATTCTCCAATCACTGGTCATGGTGGTCATGCCAAAACTATTCATACACTTACTCGTTATTTCTCATGGCCTGGGGTCACTAAAGACGTTAAACAGTATGTAGATAGCTGCCAAGTGTGTGCCCTCATGAAGGGTAAGCAAAAGGCACCGGCAGGAAAACTTATGCCTCTTCCTGCTGCAAAGCATCCATGGGAAGATTTATCTGTTGATTTCATTACGGGTTTACCTGAATCACGTTCCTTTACAGCTATTTGCGTTGTTGTTGATCGCTTCTCCAAAAAAGTGGTCTTTATTCCTATGACAGATACTTGTTCTTCTGTGGATTTAGCCACACTTTTTAGGGATCACGTTTGGAGCATACACGGACTCCCTTCCTCACTCATTTCGGATCGTGGACCCCAATTCATGTCTGCCTTCACCCAGGAGCTTTGCAAACTCCTTGGCATCCATCAGAAAATATCTACTGCATATCATCCGCAAACTGATGGACAAACAGAGCGTGTCAATCGAGATCTTGAACAATATCTTCGCGCTTATGTAGGCAAAAAGCAACACGAATGGGCGGACTGGCTGAAGATGGCCCAATTCTCCCACAATAATACCATTACCACAGCCACTGGTGAAATCCCTTTCCACGTTACTCGTAATTATGCCCCTTGCATGGGCTTCAAGGGGAAATTGTCAGGCTTTGTGGGAGAAATAGGACGTTCTCATAAGGAAATAGAAGCGGCTTTGGAAGAGTCACGCGATAGAATGGTCGCCGCTTCAGAGAAAAGGCGTTCGGAAGCCCCGGAGTACTCCATTGGTCAGCAGGTCTGGCTTTCTACAGATAAATTAAACCTCCCATACACAGCGAAAAAGCTCACCCAAAAATGGATTGGACCCTATGTCATTTCTGTGGTCCTTCCTAATGCCATTACACTAAAACTTCCCCACACTGTGCGAATTCATCCCACGGTCAATATCTCTCGTATTAAACCTTATCGGGAAACATTACCTGGACAGCCCAAAGTCCGGCCCGACGCTATAGAGGTTGATCAGGAAGGGGAAGAACAATTTGAAGTAGAATTTATCGCGGCTTCCTGACTCAAAAATAGGAAATTGGAATACCTCGTGCATTGGAGAGGATATGATGAAACCAATCATACTTGGAAATCGGCTGACATCATTAATACTGCGCCTTTGACAGTTGCCAACTTTCACAAGAAAAATCCGTCCGCTCCCTGTAAACTCCGAGGACTTATAGTTTCCTCATTTGCCTCTCTCTTCACTCCGTTTGAGAACTTCACCGAGACCGCTCCTTCCACGACTTGCCTGGAATTCGAGTCATAAAAAGGGGGTAGTGTTATGATATGAACATTTTCAAACTTTTTTGAACTTCGTCCCTTTACCTTTTCAGTCACATGATCTGTGCACGTGGCCGTGGGAACCAGCACATGACGAGGCCTAGAACCGATGACATCATATCTCATGGTATCCATGCTTTTTTAATTTCTGCTCTTCTCACACAGCCCACTTAATCTCCGCTTCTTCTTTTCCCATGCCTTACTTCTTGCATTAGTCTATTTATGGTAGTTCCTCTCACGCACAGCATGGTCTGTGCATGCGCCTGTAACATATATAAGGTAGACACTTACAACTGGAATCCCCAGTCTAATCCATTTGTTTGTTTGCTCTACTGGTCATTGCCTTGGGGATTTGTTCCTCATTGTAGGCCTGCGTCAGATGGAAAAGACTATCATCCCTCTTCACCTCTCACTCTCCTCTTCTCCTTAATTCGCCAGGATTCGTGTAACCTGCGAGACATCGAGCCTTGTGGTGTTATCATTCGTGGTATCATTACACCATTGGAGATCTAGGGCAGTGAACATATCGGCATTCTTTAGCTGGTCAATAAGTTGCAGAATTAGAGGGAGAGGGTAGGAATTTTTGATAGTACCCTCATTTAAATATCTATAGTCCATTACCATTCGTTTTTTACCATCCTTTTTGGAATAAAGAAGACAGGCGAGGTTTGAGGAGACTTTGAAGGTTTAATATATATCTCTTCTTGAGTTTTTTATTGATGAACATGCGAACTCCGTCCATTTCAATATCAGATAGGGGAATTACTTGACCCTTCTTCGGAACGAAGTCCGGCTTGAGATCTATGGCATGATCCCAAGGCTTCCGAATGGGCATACATTCAGATTCTTTTTCCAAAAATACGTCCAAGAACTCGTGGTAGGTCTCTGGTACCTGTTCTTTTAGTCCATCTTCTATAGTATGAAGGACAGCAGGTGAGCAGCCATGAATTGGGGGTCCAAGCCCCATAATTTTACAGTATTGAGTGCAACGAGGAAAAGAAATAGTTTGAAGGGTCCAATCAATGACAGGGTTGTGGTGGTACAGCCAGTCATACCCAATAATCATGCAATGTGTACCAATTTTAGAAATGTAAGCATCTATGATTTCATAATGTCTGGCAATCTCCATGATCAAAGTGACTGCATGCCTGATTTGTCCAATGGCTCCTTCAGAGCCGTCTGCGTTATGTATGTTTATGGGGTTTTCTAGAGTGTAAAAGGGAATGCCGTGACGGTGAACATAGTCGTGATCGATAAAAGTGTGGGAAGCTCCCGAGTCCAAGAGAGCTTTGAACTGAAAGGCTTCCCAATGGCCATTTCGCATACAACATATGACAGTCTCAAGCGAGAACTCTCTGCCGAATGACAACGTCATTGTACGGTGCATTGTGACCTTGAGGGGTTTATAAATAGATGATATTTTTTGTTGTTTTGTAAGAGAATTAAGCACACTATATTTTTGTTCCAGTGCTGCGCTCAATTGAGACGCTCTTACGGAATTACAAGAAATATGATGTAATACAGAAGACAAATCAGAAAGAGGAAAATCAGAATCAGAACAAGAAGAAAAAGAAGAAGAAAATTGTTCAGACACATAAACACCCTCATTGTTCACGTGTTGTTGCCTTTTAAAGCCTCTGCCGCATGATGCTTGGCTTTGGCCTCAAACTTGTCCTGATAGAAAGCTTCGGCTTCCTCCAAGATATATGATCTGTGATTGGCATTTGGTACTTCAGCTGCCAAGGCTGGTGGAGAGGGAAGGGGATATCCTGGATAATGATTGGCCACCTGGGCCTTGTTACAACTCTCTATTTCTTTTCTTTTCTTTCTACATTTGCTGCATTTACTCAGTCTACTTGTACTACCAGAACCTGGTGTATGTATCCTTCGTGCACTACTCCACCCACTGGACTTCTTTCCATTTCTTCACCTTTGGCTTCCACCTATTCCATACCGAAGGTACCTTTCACTTGTCTCACGACTACATTGATTATCCCATGATAGCTGGACATATGCTTCACACGTTCCATACATGTATCCATGCTTCTTCTTATCTCTGATCCTATTTGTTACAACATACAGGATATGCACTTCTCCCGGTTCCATACACGTTATCCCACGGTTTATCCCAATCCTGCGATATTCTGCACCTGGCCCATGCGTGTATCCAAGGGTATATAAACCCTTCATTTTAGCCTACGATTCCTTAGCTTAGACCTCCTTCGAGTTATCTCTTTGTACCTTGTCCTGCGCTAAGGCAATCCATGCCTTTATCTTCTACCTAAGTCTCTGGTCTACTATTAAGTGACTGCTCTTTGTTATTCCTTCATAAAGGAACCTTCATTGGCCTACAGGTACCAACCCTAGTCGAACCTCTGTGTTGTCGCCTCACCAGCAACTCCTTGTCCCATGCTAAGGAAACTCCTTGAGCACTCCTTCGTCCACCTGTAGAAAAACCCCAGGCAATCACTGCATCATCACCTCACCAGTGACTCCTTGTTCTCATACTAAGGAATCCCCTTGAGTACCTCCTTGTGCACTTGTAGGAATACCACAAGTGCTAACTGCGTTGTCACCCCTAAGTGACATCCTTGTTCAGCGAAGGCCCCATTACGATAGCCTCCCAGCCATCTGTTAAAGTCTGGAGGTCCAAAGGTCCAGAGTTTAGCGGAGCAAGTCCAGTGCTGTAGGTACCAGAGCTGTAGTACATTAGTCTTGGAGTGGCTAATGTAGAGTAAGTGACATACCTCAGCTGTTGCCAAAGGGTGAGAACAACTGAGGTGT
>QFEM01000650.1:0-12289 GCA_003316205.1 Boletus bicolor
ATGATATTGTTTCTTTGAGAGATGGAAATGGATTTCATGGTGATGGTGGGAAAATAAACATGGAATGATGGGGTTTATATATGTTGTCTGACACTCAGTTACATAATGGTGATATAATAGAAGCCTTACCAAATGTATGTAATCATATTACAGCATACTAGGATCCAATATATGTAATCAAAACTTAGAGTCAAAAAACTGTCCGAATGAGTCATTGTTTTGAAATGGCTGCCAGTTGATCAATTCTTATTCATATGTCTTAACACCTTGATGGATAGAAAGCCAAGGGTCAGTGCTTTATTTCATACACCTATATTTTAGGTTAAGGGTTAGGGGCTATTGGGGAATAATGCATTTAGTGAAAAATGACCAAATATGCAGACAGTTTTTTGAGCCACTGTATATGTTACAGGCATGCACACAGACCATGCTGTGCATGGGAGGAATTACCATAGATGGACTAATGGAAGAAGTAAGGCATGGGAAAAGAAGATGGAGATTAAAGGAGCTGTGTGAGAAGAGCGGAAATTGAAAGGTCGTGGATACCATGAGGCATGACATCATCGGTTCTAGACTTAATCATGTGCTGGTTCTCATGGTCATGTGCACAGATCACATGACTGGAAAGAAAAGGGAACAAGTCTGAAAAAGGTTTGAAAATGTTCATATCATAACACTCCTATGGAGCCTGTCTCAACTTCTAACTCTACTACTAAAGCTGCCGTTCTTTCAGTAGATGTCCCTACCACCATGTACTGCCTCTCTGATGGTCCCCCCACCATCTTCGAGATCCACAAGCTCACCAAGCTCATTACAGACCCCAGCCTTGCCATGGCCATAGACTGTTATCTGGATGTTTCCTCACCCCTTTATGCACTCTATAGCACTTACCTGGCCAACTTGAATATTATCACCATGGCCCATGTCCCCTCCTCTGATGCCAACCACTCCTACACAGCACACTTTATCCACCATGATGCCAAGGAGACCTAGTGCCATCTCCTGATTGCCCTTCACCAACTTGGTATGCTGACATTCCTTCAGGACCTCTGTTGCTATCTTCTCGCACTGGCTACCCGAACTTGTCCTATCTTGGAGGAGCTCCACACCACGTTGGCTAAAGAACACCAATGTAGCATTAGGCTTTCCACACCTACTGTCGTCCTGGCTGAGGTTGAAACCCCAGTCCATCCTTCTAATCCCCCACCCATGCCTACTCTGCAAGCTGACATGGCTCCCCTTTCTGCAGAAGAAACCTGCATCATGGAACATATTGAAAGTGCCTGGACCAGCACTGACAGAAGGCTTCCCCTTCTATCCTCTCATCCTCATGCCCACCAGACTTGTTTCAAATGTGGCCATCTCAGCCATTTTAAAATGAATTGCCCATTCCATCAATGCTTCTCCTGCCTTTGGTGGGCACCTGGCCACATCATCACCTGCTGCCCCCTCTGTTGTCAAACCCCTTCTCCTCCTCCTTATTGTATTCCTCCCCCTAGGCAGACCTCCTTTTCAGGGTCTTCCTCCTCCTCTTCTAGGACCTCTGGTTCCTCTGGGAACCCTTGCCACCCCACAGTCCCTGTCGCACTGTCTGCTGTGTTCGTCACTCCACCTCCCCACTCTATGAGCATAACCACTCAGACTGTGAAGATGTCTGGGACGACACCATGTAGGGCAACATCACTGGATTCCCATTCGGTGGCCCTATTCTTTATTGAATCTAGTAGTGTCTACGTTGTGGTCTTGACACTACTAAGGGGGTAATGTTACAAGTACTCATTTCTTTTCTTCATTTGCTTCATCTCCTCAGCCTATTTGTACTACCAACATTAGGACTTCACATCACTCGCATCCTAACTTACCCTTTGGACTTCATTCCTCTTCTTCACCTCTGGCTTCTCCTTGCTCTATATCAGAGGTGCTTTCCCCTTGTCTCACACTTTCGTTGATTCTCTCACAGTACACAGGCCTCATGCTTCACATGATTCATGCACATGTCTCCATTGTTCTTTCCTTGTTGATCTGATAGAAGGACATGCACTTCTCCCGATTCCATACGCATGTCCACAGTCTAACCTGATCTGCATTCTCCTGCACCTGGCCCATGCACAATACCAGACTGTATAAAAGGCCTTCTTTTACCATATGATTTCCTAGCTTAGACCTCTCTTGAGCTACCTCATATATCTCATCTATTCTATACAATCTAGTTGTCTTCCCTCCATCTCCTTCGTGCTCTAAGTCTCCTAGCATCTTCTGATCACTAGCCCTTTGTACTTCCTTCACAAAGGAACCCTGTCAGCCTACAAGCTTCAGCTCTAGTCAAACCCTTGACCCTATGTCCTTGTTGACCTATGAGCCTCCACTCCAGTCAAACCTTGTCACCTTCATCAACCATTGGAAAGACCCTTCTGTCACCATCTTAATCCCATGCTTAGGAATCCCCTAGAGCACTCTCTTCTGCCATTTGGAATCCTCTAGGCAGTACTGCATTGTCATTCACCAAGCAACTCCTTATTTGCAAGGGCCTTATGATTACTCCTCACCTGGGATTGTTGTAACACAAAAACCTTGAATACTTTGCTACAACTAAACTCCTGACATGCCAGCAAGCCTGGTGGTCAGAGTTCCTTTCCCAATTCCACATGGTTGTCCATTTTTGCCCTGGACACCTTGGCACAAAGCCTGATGCCCTTACTAGACACTGGGACGTCTATCCCAAAGAGGGAGATAAGGAGTATGCTTATGTCAATTCCCATAATTTCCACCCCATCTTTACCCAGGAACAGCTCACTGCGTCCCTCCAAGCCACCTATCTTACTGCTCCGGTCCTCTAGGCAAGCACCCTTTATGATGTCAAGCAGCTCCACAATGATATCCTTACTGCCCTTCCATCTGATCCTTTTGCTGAACTCCACATGTCCTCTCCTGAATCCTCCGACTCTTATTGGTCAGTTGACTCTGATGGCTTCCTTCATCTGGATGACCATATCTAGGTACCTGACTCTAATGACCTCTGATCCTGCATCCTCTGATGCAAATATGACCACCCTCTCTCCAGACATTTCAGCCCAAACTGGACTTTGGAACTTATTCATTACAAATATACTTGGCCAGGTATCAGGACATTTGTCAAGGACTATGTCTCCTCCTGTACCTCATGTGCTCGTGTGAAGGTTCCACAGCATCATCCTTATGGACTCCTAAAGCAGCTCCCCATTCCAGAGAAGCCATGAAACACCATATCCATGGACTTCATCAAACAACTCCCTGAGTCCTTCAGATTCACAGCCATACTCGTGGTCATAGACCATCTATCCAAACAGTGTATTTTCATTCCTATACACAACACAATTACCTCTCTGGAGCTCACCAAACCCTTCCTCCTCCACATCTTCTCAAAGCATGGAGTTCCCTCCCACATCACCTCTGATCGAGGAACCAAGTTCGTCTCTTATTTCTTCTGTTCCCTTGGAAAAGCTCTGGACATATGACTTCACTTCACCTCCAGTTATCATCCTGAAGGAGATGGCCCGATGGAGCAGATGAACCAGACTCTTGAGTAGTACCTCCACATCTATTGTAATTACCAGAAGGACAACTGGTCCAAACTCTTGCCCCTCGTGGAGTTCTTTTACAACAATGCCCCCAGTGCTACTACAGGTGTGTCTCTGTTCTTTGCCAACAAGGGATATCACCCCACATCTCCATCCATTCCAAATAAGATCTCACCTCTGCTCACACTTGAGAACACTTCATCAAGCTCAATTTCCTCCATCAGTGTTACAAACTAAGCCTAGACTGAGGGAAGACTAAAGGGGAAAGGCGACAGAGTAACAAGAAGAGGAAGGGAAGAGAACTCATGTTGAAAGGAGGTGGCAGTTGTAAACAACAGCAACCTGAGGAACCTCTTGCCTAGTTCATATCAGAATTTGGCTAACCTGACAATGGGAGTACCAAATGAATAAAGCAATGGGAAAGAGGTGAGCCAAGGCTAGGGGCATTAAACCAGGGAGGTAGTCCACAGAGTAGGTCCCAAAGCCGACTAGAATCGAACTAGCGATTCCAATGTCCAAGGGCCATATATATAGGAATCTACTAGTACATGGGAATAGAAGTACAGGATATAGGGTGTGGGCGTAGGGTATGACATCATGTGGGAACTAGGGATGAGTGGAAGTGATGTCATGGGAATAAACAGATATAAAAGGATAAGGTGGAAACAGAGATTAAAGAAGGAAGTGGAAATGAATACTGCATGTGATGTGAAAGGTATAACGTCAGAGATAAGCGATAAGAGATAGGAAGTCTGAACTGGGGTCTAGACTAATGATGTCATGGTTTGTGGAGATAAGAAAGGTGAGATAAGATCAGGTGAGAGATCAGGTGGAATGAAGAGTAGAAGTCACGTGATGTGGAAAAAGAGGAGAAAAGAGAGGAAGTTATAACAATTGAAACAACCCTAAAGCATAGCTTCCTAGATTGCACTAGAAGGTATAAACTACCTGAGGAAGTGAAGGGAGGGATGAGTTTGCACTCAAGGATCTTTAGGGGAAAGACCAAGAGAACTGAACTAGAGTTCTCTGGCCACTAATTGCAGGCTTTATATACTACATGGATGTTTGTACATATTTGATACTAGGGTATAGGGTTGGGCATAGGGTTATCATAAGAGACTGTACAGCCATAAGGGCTGTATAGAATGGAAGCATGGGCATGGGGCATAATGGAAGAGAAGCATAAACATGAGGTGATGCATGAGGCATTACAATGGAAGGTTAATATTAGCCAGCACAGCATAGATATTAAAGGAAGGCTGTGATAGCAATAAGGGGATCGTAGATCCATGAGAAGAAGTGATAAGGCAATGGGGAATCCCTAAGATAAAGATAAGTGTGAGTTTAAGGATGGATTCCCTTGCGATAAGATAAGATAAAAGGAAAAGAGAAAATATACTAAGTCCATTGAGTTGAGACTGTTACAACAATCAATTCCTCTGTAAGGAGATGACCCATGCCCAACAGCATTACCAAGGACCCGCGGATGCCAAGCAAACTCTGGCGCCAGACTTCAAAGTCGGTGACCAGGTTTTCATGAAAGCTAAGTACTTTTGCTCTGCTAGATCTTCGAAGAAACTCTCTGAGAAGAACTTGGGGCCATATACCATTATTGCTCAGGTAGAAACCCACTTCTTCATGCTCTGACTCCCAAACTCTATAAAGTCCATCCACCCTGTATTTCATGTCTCCTAGCTAGAACCCTTTGTATCCAATACCATTCTGAATGGGATAGAACCTCCACCACCTTTGGTTGAAGTGGATGAAGAACCAGAGTTCGAAATCTCGGAGATCCTTAACTCAAAAATAGATCAGAGATGAAGAAACTGCAAACTATTTTACCTCATGCGATAGTCTGGTTATGAAGATACTGATGAAGAAACCTCCTGGCTGCTAGCTATGGAGCTCAGACATGCTTCTGAACTCATTGAACATTTTCATTCTCAGTATCTGGATAGATCCGGACCTCACACCGTTTGATCAGACAAAAGACATTTTATTAAACTAAAAACAAGAATGATGACTACTACCTAGACCTCTTCTTCCACCTCCACACCCTCATCATCATCCTTGTCCATGTCACCCTCTGCCATTTCCATGTCCTCCTTCTCCATTGCCTGAATCCTGTTATGACGGCCGGGAGGCTATCGTAATGGGGCCTTCGCTGAACAAGGATGTTGCTTAGGGGCGACTACGCAGTTAGCACTCTGGGGTTTCCAAGGAGTGCACAAGGGAGTACTCAAGGGGATTCCTTAGTACGGGGACAAGGAAGTGCTCAAGGGGATTCCTTAGCACGGGACGAAGGAGTCGCTTAGTGGGCGACGACGCAGTAGCCTGAGGGGATTCCTGGCAGGCGGACAAGGGTTCGACTAGGGTAGATACCCGTAGGCCGACGAAGGTTCCTTTATGAAGGAAGTACAAGGAGCAGTCACTTAATAGTAGACCGGAGACTTAGGACGATGAGTAAAGGATAAAGGCTGGGATTGCCTTAGCGCAGATCGAGATACAAGGGTAAATCGAAGGAGGTCTAAGCTAAGGAATCATATCGTAAAAAGAGGGTTTATATACCCCTGGATACGTGCACGGGCCAGGTGCGGAATACCTCGGGATCGGGATAAACCGTGGGATAACGCGTATGGAGTCGGAAGAAGCGCATATCCTGTGTATCGTGATAAATCGGATCAGAGAAAGAAGAGAAGCGAGGACACGTGCATGAAGCATGCGAAACACGTGTCCAACTATCGTGGGAACGATCAACAAAGACAAGGATCAAGGGGAATATACCTTCGGTATGGAATAGGGGGAAGCCGGAGGCGGAGAAAGGGAAAATAGTCCAATGGGCGAGCAAGTGCACGAAGGATGCGTACACCAGGCGCTGGTAGTACAAGGATACTGAGTAAACGTAGCAAGTGTAGAAAAGAAAGAAAAGAAATAGAGAGTCGTAACAAATCCTCTCCACCACCACTTTGCTCCTCTCTTTCCTCAACTCCTCCCTTTCCTCTGCCACCTTGCTCTCTCCCCCATTCTCCATATCCTCCTCCATGTCCATGTCCTCTCTGTAGAGCTCTGTGGCCTTTAGGTTGACCAGCCGGCTGAAGAGCTCGCCTTGAGTTCTCATTTGCTCATTTTGAGCCTGGACCACATTCTGAAGCTCCCTCACTGCCACTGTCATCAGTTTGGCCACCTGCATTCAAACTTTGATTGCCTCCATGAGATCCCCCCCCTGCAAGGACCCCACTCTGGTGCTCAAACCCTCCTTCGACTTGTTTGTCCACCTTTTCTTCTTTGCCAGCTGTGAAGTCCCCTCCACGGCCTTCCTCTTCCTTTGTGCTGGCTTCTCTGCCTCCTCCATCCCCAGCCAGACGCATTTCATCTTCACTTGATCGCACTTCTCACACAATGTTAATTTCCCAGGCCCCAGCACGCACTTGAGGTCCTTGGCAATGCATTGAGTGCATGCCTCCTTCTCTGGAACCTTCTTCACCTTCCCCTTGCTTGATCTGGCATGTTGCTGCTGCTCACGCACCTCCTCAGTCTTGGCTCTGTCAGTCTGTGGTCAGCTCTGAGTCGTTTTCAACTCATTCTCTTCTTGGCCACTGCCTCAGCCACCTTGTGCCTTTTCTCCTCATGTGCCTTCTCCTCCTCCACCTTCTTCCACTCCTTGTTATGGACCTATCACGAACGACAAGAACAATCCACAAGGCTCAAAAGCTTTGCAGGTTACATGAATCCTGGTGAATAAAGAGAAGAGGTGTGTGAGATGTAAAAGAGGAGAGGTAGTCGTCTCTGTCCGATGCAGGCCTATAATGAGGAACAAGTCCCCAAAACAATAACCAGTAGAGCAAACAAATGAATGAATTAGACTGGGGAATCCAGTTACAAAGTACTAGCTTATATATGTACAGGCGTGCACACGGACCATGCTGTGCATGAGAGGAATTACTATAGATAGACTGATGAGAGAAGCCAGGCACAGGAAAAGAAGTGACAGAGATTAAAGGGGCTGTGTGAAAAGAGCGGAAATTAAAAGGTCATGGGTACCATGAGGTATGACATCATAGGTTCTAGGCCTAGTCATGTGCTGGTTTCCATGGTCACATGCACAGATCACGTGACTGGAAAAGAAAAGAGTTGAAGTCCGAAAATGTTTGAAAATGTTCATATTATAACACTTCTCCTCTGCCGTTTTCCTCACCTCCTCCTCCTTTTTTGCTTTCGCTTGCCATCTCCATTCAGTGAACTTTGCCACACACAACTCATTGTTGTCATTGTTGTTCTCTGCCAAGCAGGTGTTAGACCAGGTTTGGATGTTTTCATCATCAGACATGGTGGTGATTTGAAAAAGAGAGGTGCTGGTAGGAATGGTTATTTTTATAGGCGTTCACCTCCAATCCATAACTTTCAGACTCTGATTTTTTATAACTCTGCATTATCACTTATAGTCCTTCAGGGGTTCAGGCCTAAGAGGGGGATACTGTCATATCCCAAAAATTCCACAAGTCCAACTCCATCATCTCTGATCCTTCATTTGGCAACTCCAGGCCTATCTCTACAATACCACATCTCTGAGCCCCTGGAGTTTCTCTCTGACTCATATACCCTTTAATGAACTATTTCCAATACTCTTGTTATACTCCGTTTATCCTATACCCTTTCATCCCCATCCTCCCTGACTTACTATAGATACCTGTCGACCCTTCGGTTACATGTTTCCATCTTCATACTTACCCTAGAAAATACTTGTACTCTAGAAAATACTCTTGCCCCTGGACTTTAGTACTTTGCCTCCTGTCTCCCCTTTCTATATAAAGTCTCCTGTCTAGACTTGTAACCTTAGTTTGAATATCATCTTAGACTCACTTCTCTCTCTCTGACCCTCTGTAGTGCTGTGCCAGCCTGGCCTGAAGCCATGAAGCCAGCTAAGCTGAGCCCCTAAAAGCCAGGCTGAGCCAGGCCTTCATAGGAGCTTCTGCTGGCTCAAGGCTCACCTTGGAAATTTGTAGAGCCAAGGCCAAGCTGAGTCAGGCCCTGGAAGCCCTAATTTTGATGGCTGATTAGAGTTTTATCTCACCCCAGCTATGTCTGATTGCCTATAAAGGCATGTTAACATAAATTTTAAGGTTTCATACTACTTGCCAATCTGATCACAGGGATGTCACAGCCCAATGGTGACCAGCCCAGCAGTGCTAACCAACCAAAACATGTGCCAACTGTCTTGGCATGTGTGACATGCACTGACAATGCTGTCAAATTGGAACTCTCTTTCCATCGGCAAGCAAAGGTGGCTGCACAAATGCCACACAGCAAAAAATGGAAGGTGTCTGAGGTCAAGACCCTCTCAAGCACTAGCGATCATGAGTCAGACATAGAGACCTGACCAAAAAAAAAGATCTCAAAAGGTAAGGTTTCAGTAACACTTTGAACCATTTCACTCATGCTGTTAATAGGGAAACATGTCAATGTTATTTGTGAAGTAGTTGACCTTAACCCTGTTGACACAGAATCTGAGGGTGGTCTTCTCACAGATGTCCAAGTCACCGATGTAGATGGGCCTTCCAAGAAGTCATGGATTGACTGCATTCAAGATGTCAACACCTTTTTCTCCCAGCCATATCTGTAAACTACAGCAGTGAGTGTGATATGGGTCAAACAGCTTGACCAATTTTTCTTCAGACGACTCGATAAGTGAAGACTTCCCTTTCTAGCCAAGAAGTGGTCAGTAGGGCATACAAAGTTGCCATTGGTCACATTGGAAAAGACAAGGACAGTGGTGAAATCTGGAGTGACATCTCTGTTCATTGTTGAACAATGATGGTTTTTGTGGATTTCATCAAGTCCAGTATTGCACATGTGCAACCATAATGTGAGTAAGTTCAAGAACAGATTGGATCACAGAATTGACCAGGGTCAGAGGTACAGAAGAAAGTGAGGAAGAATTTCATATGCTTTGAGAACTGGAACACTCACAAGGTGAAGGGGAATAAGGAAGTGATGGGATTCAAAGTACAGTACATATGCTCATATTGCATCACCACACAAAAAAAAAGTTGCAATGTATTTATGTACACTGGCCTGGCCTACCACGACTATCATTGCTTGGCTTTTTTTCGTAGGTGACTCATCCAGAACTTCCGAGTACCTCTCCTTTGCATAGATGTGTAGAGGTCATAAAGAGATGTCAATCTGCAGCTTTCTTAGACTCTGTGACATCAGCATAGCATTTTGATGCTATCTTGTGGGCTTCCTCCAGGTGGGTATTCTCAACTGAAATATAGGGATATGATTTCTCCACCTGCAGATAGAACTCGCACAGAGAATGTGCAAGGTCAAGGACACATCGACAGCAATTTCTATACATCTGTCTCATAAGCCTGGTCTCACTCACCACTTCAACAGCCATAAAATACATTGTTCCCTACCGATCGTGAGTGCACAGTAAGAATTTTGTTTTGATAACGCCTACCGTTCAGACGTTGTGCGAGATTTCAGAGTTGACCTTCTTTGCAAATTCAAAGTCTGACAGCTTGCCAACCCAAGCATCACCCTCTGGAACCCAAAATACATTGGTGACACTGAAATTGTGGTGCACCCAGCTGGCCTTGTGAGTATAATAAAGGGCTATACATTGTTTAAGCAGAAAGTGATGACAACAATTAAGGTGACTTACCCTTTCCAGAGTTGGATAGACAAGAAAAACAGTCACAGAGACTAGTCATGTTGGTAAGCATGATGCCAACATCGTGGTAAACAGTGTGAGTGTATATCTTGATTGGCACTTCATGACTTAGATAAGGTGCACATTGTGTGATTCTAGGCAGTGGATGGCTGCAATCTGGTATATGGCCAACACTGGATAAATGGTGCTTTTCAGGGAGAATTGTAATGAACTTATTGAAAACAACAAGTACACCACAAGGCTCGATGCTTTGCAGGCTACACAAGTCCTGGCGAATAAAAGAGTAGAGGTGTGGGAGATGATGAGGGGGAGTGATAGTCTTAGTCCATTCAGTGCAGGCCTACAAGGGAAACAAGTCCACCAGGCAATAACCAGTAGAGCATATGAACAAATGGATTAGACTGGGGATCCAGTCACAAAGTACTAGCTTATATATGATACAGGCATGCACACAGACCATGCTGTGTGTGAGAGGAATTACTATAGATAGACTGATGAAAGAAGTAAGGTACGGAAAAGAAGAAGCAGAGATTAAAGGGGCTGTGTGAGAAGAGCAGAAATTAAAAGGTCGTGGATACCATGAGGTATGATGTCATAGGTTCTAGATCTAGTCATGTGCTGGTTTCCACAGTCACTTGCACAGATCATGTGACTGGAAACAAAAAGAGAACAAGTTTTGAAAATGTTTGAAAATGTTCATATCATAACAAGAATGGGCTGGTTGTTAATCTCAACCCAGGTTCCATCCCCAGGGTTGAGCGTCTTGTCTATCTGACTGGAGACATGGACATCTTTGTAAACCCAGACTCTCATGAAGTATCTCTCTGCAGTTTTCACCTCCTTCATGAAGGATTTCCAGATGTCCTGGAAGATCATTTCAAGAATCTTGCCCTCTGGCTCATAATCTTCGTCCTGCCAGGAGTCCTTGATTGCAACCAAGTTTCCATGTCCATCAAGTGCCTTGTACACCCGGGTTCCATGCCTGACCATTGCATCAGCACCTAGCATAGAAAGAGGGTGCATTGTGGTAAAAGATTGTTTGTCAATTTCGAACTTGTATTGAGTTTTCCCATCAACGATGATGTGCTTGACAGTGGGGTCCCATCCGAGCTCTACTTTTGTCTTACTTCCAACCAGGGAAAAGAGTGAGATGATGTTATTGATTGCCTGATAATCACAGTTGTGACTGAAA
The DNA here is from genome assembly GCA_003316205.1 of Boletus bicolor. Classification (NCBI taxonomy): domain Eukaryota; kingdom Fungi; phylum Basidiomycota; class Agaricomycetes; order Boletales; family Boletaceae; genus Boletus; species Boletus bicolor. The sequence continues at coordinate 11,426 of QFEM01000650.1, forward strand.
ATTACAAAGTAACAAAGGTCAACCACATACTGTAGTGGAGTCAATAGGCTCTGACATGACGAGCAGTGCATGGCTGTGGTACCAAAGTCTCATGGACACATCCTCAACCATGATTCCCAAGGTGAGGCGGCGAAGCAGATCCTCATGCATGACACTGTGCAGGTTCCATACCATCTTCTGTTCATTCTGATGTAGCAGGAATTTGTTAATTTTCAAGACTGGCTTAAGAGCATGTTTACGATGTACATTGTTATGACCTTATCGCGCGAACGACAAAATCCACAAGGCTCGAACTACCTCGCAGGCTACACAAGTCCTGGCGAAGAAAGAATAGAGAAGAAGTAAGAGATGAGACGAGACGAAGTCCTTTCCGTTTGATGCAGGCCTACAATGAGGAACAAGTCCCCAAGGCAATGACCAGTGAAGCAAACAAACAAGTGGATTAGACTGGGGATTCCAGTCGCAAGTGTCTACCTTATATATGTTACAGGCGCGCGCACAGACCATGCTATGCGTGAGAGGAACTACCATAAATAGACTAAGTGTGGAAGCCAGGCACGGGAAAAGAAGTAACGGAGATTAAAGAGGCAGTGTGAGAAGAGCGGAAATTAAAAGGGCGTGGATACCATGAGGTATGACGTCATTGGTTCTAGACCTGGTCATGTGCTGGTTCCCACGGTCACGTGCACTGATCACGTGACTGAAAAGATAGAAAAGTTGAAGTCCGAAAAAGTTTGAAAATGTTCATATTATAACAGACGCAGAGTCCGAGCGTGCAGGCTACTGGTTTAGCTTCGCCTACACTCAGGACCGAAGGCAAAACAATGGTGCTCGGGGAATTCTCCAGCGGCAAACGGAGTTGGG
>QFEM01000651.1:0-19695 GCA_003316205.1 Boletus bicolor
GGGGCATTGGTGTACCGAGGGGACCAGACCATGCATTTCTTTTCGACGAAGAAGATAACCAAGACCCGATGTTTCGCTCCAAACTTTTCCTTCAGTACATCACGGGCAATACCTTCTTGCCAGTCGACCCTTTACAAAAGATCAGCGTACGTATTACTAATCGCTGATGATTTACTGCCCTGGTCATCGCCGACTGCTGCGCAGGTGAGGTTTATCATCCATAGTGCACACCCTTGGGCAGCGACTGTCGTAAGTCATTTTCGCGAATTGACTTCAAGTTCCCATCACTCACTATACTTACAACATCTAGGGACTTCACGTTCATACCAGCTTTTTCACCATTGATGTTATTTTGAATGCTGAGACAACCCTGATCACTGATCAAGATGTTCTTGCTGATGTCTCTGTGGCTACCGACTTTGACCGGTGGTTACACTCCGCCATCGGCGGCACCGCGTCGTCTGTGTACAATACTGCCTAAATAGCTTCCTAGAATACCTGGACCCCACCTAATACGTGTTTTAAAATTTACTCGCCATTGACACGTCACCAGCTTGCTTCAGTTCTGAAGAGGTATTTCGGCTTCGGAAGCTCCGATGCCAGCTGCGGCCTGTAGAACGACATATAACCGGTGCAAAATCATTGGTGGAAACTAGGTTCCCGACGCTCACAAATTCGCTTGGGGTTTCGTCGTGTACGGGGTTGGTACACAACTGAAATCATCCATCACGCTCACGCAATACCGCATCACTGGTCTACCTCCCGAAAAACTCCTTTATCATCTTGGTGACGCGATGATCCGACCTGTCCACCGAAGACAGCTTTTCAGCAAACCTATTCAACTTATCCACTACTTGGAAACGAACGGCACGATTGCCGTCGTAAGTAACATGATCGGTTCGAGCAAGTTGATCTGTTTTGCATACAGTGGACGTGAACTCTGTCAAGCGTAAGTGCAGCCCTTAAACTGGTTCTGATCGTTGGGCGTTGACAGGGAAATCAGAGAAATATAGCCATGCCCGGCTTGAGTCAGACAGAAACTCGGTGTTTGGTCAGAGGTGTCTGCAATTCCTAAAATCAACCTTTTAATTTCAAGATTTGTCTAGTCTTAACGATGTGGACAAGTCATGCAGGCATCGCACATGTAAACCTTGATGAACGTTGACCGTAACGTTGGTGGGCCCAGAGGACTATCGAAAGGGTCGAGGATCATCTATTTGAACATCGTACCTGACAAACCGGTTGTTCTACAAATGTTACCCGTGGTATAAGACACATCAAAGATTTGAGATAATCAGATTCCGTCGATTTACTCGCTTTCGATGCCTTCTTCTTCCTCTGCGAGGAGCCTTTCGACCTCCAATGCAGCCATACAACCACTGCCTGCACTGGTGATCGCCTGTCTGTACCGCTTGTCCTGGACGTCACCTGCTGCAAAGACACCCTTGACGCTAGTTTGTGTTGTGCCGGGTACGGTGACGATGTAACCGTCTTCGTCTGTGTGTAGTTGACTACGGACGAGCGCGGTAGCAGGTTCATGTCCAACGGCGTAGAAGAGACCATTGACGTGAAGGTCTTTTTCTTCGCCTGTAACCACGTTCTTAATGCGGAGATTGTTGAGAAGGTCACCATCTCCCTGGCACTCGGTAGCAACCGTGTTCCAAAGAATGGTCTACACACGGCGGGGAAAGAAAGGCGGATCAACCAACGCCATGCTCAGTAACACGGTTTACTATCGGTGTGAACAAAGTATACGTACGATCTTAGAATTGTTCATCAAACGTTTAGCCATGATTTTGGAAGCGCGGAGTTCCCCTCTGCGCACCAGGACATAGACATGTGAGCCGTACTTTGTAAGATCTAAGAAGGAAAATGAGTCAAGATATTGCTAAAACGTAACGTTTTCCGCATACAGGTCGCTTCCTCGGCCGCAGAGTCGCCGCCCCCAATGACAGCGAGGGGTTTGTTCCTGTAGGACGTATCATGTGAGCATTTCATACGCGGAATCTCCACATGCGCCATAAAGTTCACCTGAAGATTGGAACGGCGCCGTCACAGACGGCACAGGCACTGATTCCGCTTTGCCAGTACATATCTTCACCCCTGAGCCCAAGGCGTTTCGCACTCGCACCGGTTGCGATGATAATGGCGTCCGTCGTCTCAGGCTCGTCGCCTTCTTGACCTTCGCGCCAGTACCGGAATGGGCGAGCGGATAAGTCGATCTTGGATACGGTTTCTGTGATGACCCGCGTTCCAAACCGTATCGATTGCTCACGGAACTTATCCATCAGCTCGGGACCCATTATCCCGGCGGGAAAACCAGGATAGTTTTCAACTAGAAAGAAGGATGCGTCAGGGAATAAAAATAAGTGGAACTGAGGCATGAACGGACTTTCAGTCGTCGTGGTGAGCTGACCACCAGCCGCAAAACCGTTTGCCATGAAACCTTCGAAGAGGACTGGGTTTAGGTTGGCGCGAGCAAGATAGACAGCGGCTGTATGCCCAGCGGGACCAGAACCGATAATGACCTGGACATGATCACAGACATAAGCAAACCTATATTTTCCGGCACGGGTTTGCACATTCCGAGAAGGGGACATACAGCTTTGGAATGCAATTTCGTGCTTCGATGCACAATTCCGTTTGTGAGAGGTGCCATGAGGCTCACGTTTCGAGATCTAGGTGGATCTTGCTCGAAGGCGAGTACAGATGCTAAAGCTGCTGGAATAAATGACGCCCGGAGGGCTTTTGTGAGCGTGCGAGTAGGTGAAAACAGGATGGCCGGGGAAGAGATTTGGAAAGATTATATAGCTAACTGATTCAGCAACTGGAAACTGGATGATACAAGTCACGTGAGGTATAATGTACAAATATGGCGGGATTTCACCTGAAACGTATCTGATTCATAATCATTTCCGGCCATCTCACTATCGGCCAGTACGTAAATCAATTAATCTCCTTTCATACTCCTCATTGGACCATATCAGCCAATCATCGTGCCGCAGGACCCTGGACGACACTGTGGGCAGATCACCCTTGTGAGCTGTTGCATTTTCAGGAGGCACATGAATCAATGTCATTATACAACCTGGGAATGCCCAAAGTGCCAAGGGGCTCTACTTAAGTCCAGAGCAGCTTTTCGAACTAGCTGACATAATGCGTCGGACGCAAGTTCTAAATTTGATACCATTGGCCGAGTTTGTATTCAACACTCCCATTGGCCACTGTGCTTATGCCATTTAATTTTTTAATTTGGGAGGTTCCATAAAATTGATCTAACAAATTAAAAAATTAATGGCATAAGCACAGTGGCCAATCAGGTATTTAGAGTTTGCGCCCAACGCATTATGTCCGCAGGTTTGAAAACTGCTCTGGACTTGGAACCTCTTGGCACCTCGGGCATTCCCAGGTTGTATAATGACATTTTGATTCACGTGCCTTCCGACAGCTCACAACAATGATCTGCCCGCAGTGCGAGGATGTGGTCTAGGGAAACATGCCACCTTGTTGAGGTGTAGTAACCATCCGCCACGGTTGCGTTCCCCAGCAACCGGATTTCCCCATGACTGCCACGGTGGTTCTCATCCTCCAATCGCACCGCAACCTGATCACCGAGGTTCGCATTAATTTCTTCCAGTGGCAACCCTTTGGTCTGGACTCGCACGTACGCCGCATATGGATCACGAGAACGTCGAGATTAACGACCCGCCGAAAACGGTTCCAAAGGACTCATGCTCATCTCTGGGAAGTATCGCGGCATAATCAGCAAATGAACCGCCAAAATCATGTCCCCGCGAGGCCGACTGCTGTTGGATTACCGCCAGGCACCATCAGCGATCAACATCAATATTCACAGACACGAACCGACTGGGGAGGTGCATGATAGCCGCAATCAAGTTCGCTGGTGTTGCTACGGACTGCAGTGAGAAACGACCCACTGTAAACAACCATCGCTCCAGTGACTGTGCATCGTACTGCGTGAAGAAACCCATCCACATGTGTTTATGGTAAGATGGTTTCGCCAGGATTTGCCAGACACCGCCACCTTCCGTCCAAAGCTTCATATTAAGCTCTGCTTGTTCTACTACTGATAGAATTCCATCTCTGCGTAAGATGTGTCTTACCCGTCCGTGTTGAGTCATGAAGTAATTTCCCAACTTTCGGCATGTCAACCTTGAGTGAGCGCTCATATGAATTTGGTTCTCGGTCTGTCCGACTTACGCCATCTAGGCAACTCAGTTACCCAGCGACTACAACGAAGCAAGGCCGACGGACAGACACATTGCAAACGAACGGAATTAACCGCCATTGGAAACTAGGGGTAATATACCCCAAAGTCAATCCATCCGGTGATCGCATTGGCTGTCACGTTCCAAACCCTGGCTAGCAGACTATCAATGACATTCTTGTGAATTTTGAGCGGTACTATTACCATGTTGTCCTCCCAATAGCCCACACGTAGCAGGGGGAGAAACCTCGGCTTGGAAATTTGGGAATTTAGGATGAGTACCACAAGCATACTCGCACCCCATAGTCACTAGCCTCGCCATGATGAGCATCAGTACGTTGACAGATGATGCCGGTGGGACACCCCCGAGAATCGACAGCAAGGCAGAGATATTCATCGTCCATTTTTGTCCGTATCTGTCACACGTGTACGCCGCGGTGAACGCTCCTGCGACGCCTCCAGCGGAGAAGACGTCATCGATGGTCCCTACGATGCAACATTCGCGTAGGCGGTGTCGTTTTCCAAGTCAAAGTAAACAAGAAAGCCCGGTTGACCGAGCGTATATGTAAGGACGCTGTTGGGATAGCCATAAGTGAGACTGCTCAGGGTGAGTAAGTATGAGGATGATGCGGAGGTCGTAGAGAGAATAGTAAGTCATCGAGGCTTGGTTGCAAGTGGGACGGGTATGACTTACCTGGCAGTCCATTGGGTATAAGGGCAGAACGTATGTATGAGAGCCCGGAGAAGGCCAAGTGCTAGTTAGTATCAAAATTGTATTCTTGGATTAGAACCAGCGACAGACTTCGTTCGCCGCGCGCTTTCTATGACGGGGTCAGCACATACCTTCTTGGCAGATTGGAACATGAAGAAGCGATCGATGATCAGTAATGTGTAGTACCCAGCGGGTCAAGGTCATGATCAAGCGGACGGAGGCATCTAAATCAAGACAATTAGTTGATCAACGTTTCAACGATCACCTCTATGCAGTCTACATCCAGAACTCTCCAGCATCGAGAATCGAAGAGGCTGCGGTTCCCACCCTACGCGTTTTATGTAAACACATCAGTGGTGGGTTGCTTTCAGTCCGAGACAAACCCTAACCTAACTCGAAAACCCACGCCAGCACATTCCCACCGTGACCAACGCCGTCGTCCAGCTAGTAGAAGCGTCTTCTTTCCCGCCTCCTAGTTCGGCAGGTAAACCATGGAGTACGACAGAAAATCTGCTGTTTCTTCTTTCTACGGTGCACGCAGGTCGATAGACGCCCTCAACGACACACCCGCGCCAGCGAGTCCAAGCAACAACCTCCCACGGGGAGCAGCTCGGCCGCGCGCAGAGTCTCAGTCCTCCTTCTACGCTGACCGTCAATCTCGCACGTCGCAAGATCTGCTCAATGCTCAGTCTGCAGGATATAATGCTTCTTCCTTTTTTGCCGCAGGCAGACAAGAGCCACTGAAAGGTGGTCGCGATGAGGAAGAAGAAGCGGGACATCCGGAAAACTGGGACGTATTTGCGGATTTCAATAACACAGGTCCAAAGTATAGCACTACGTTTGGTATCGGGCAGCATCAGCAACCTGCGTAAGTGATCAGTTCTCTACTTTATTTGTGTATGTCGTTTATGGCGTACTTGGGAAAAACAGTTATCATCAGCTACCACCAACGACGCCTGTCGCTGCGGGCAAGGCAGAAGGCCTTGATAATGATAGTACACTTGCGCCGGTTGAACTCGTCACGGTCCCTGCTCTTGGACCGGAGTGGGAGCGTTCAGAAATGAAAAAGATGACTAAATCAGGCAGGAGAGAAATCAAGAACGACGAGCGCCGTGCAAAGTGGAGAGCTTGGAACCGAGGCGAGATAGGTCTTTGCGGCACCAAATGGTTCACCAAGAAGTTCCTCGTGATCTTCATTTTTACCTGGTGTGCTATGTCAGTGTTCATCTCTTTCTGTTCTGTCGTCGGTTTGGTACTTATGCTGTTGCTGCATTGATCTCAAACAACAGTGTCGCTATCGTACTTGCCATCACTATCCCTCGTGTACCAGGAATCTCATTCTACAGCACTTCTCCATTGGTCGCCGCCTCAGGCAACTTCAATGCATCAATACCCACGGAATTCTCACGTTCCCCAGCAAACTTTTCCTTCCCTGCCGTCGCCGAGATTCAAGTCGACACGAGTAGCAATATCATTCCTCTCACATTCAACCATATCGATGCTCAGGTATGGTATCCCTCCAGTAATTTCCAAATTGGGACGGGTTACTTTGGAAAGGCGACGCTCCCTGCGCGTTCATACCCAATCATCCAAGTCCCGCTCAACTTTTCATATGTTGCGCCAAATGATACGGATCCTACGTGGGTGGCATGGTATAATGCATGCAAAAATACAGGGACGTACACGAATGGAGTTAGACCTGGTGTGTTTGCCCTTCTTCCCTTGCTGCAGATTCTACGGTATACTGATACAATCCGACCATGATGTTCAGGTGTGAGCTTCGAGATCATCTTTACGCTAGACATTCAAGGTCTGCTCTCGACGAGTACGGCATCCGCGCAGGTGAACGCTGGGGCGTGCCCCTTCGAGCTACCCATAACCAGTGGCTAAAAAGCGTTCCCTCGAACTGTCACACATATATCACTTCCCCCCTCTTTGGATATTTATCTCTGACTCTTTATCGTGCTAATCCCGAATCTGGGTTTTGTGGACATATCCTTCATTGTCGTGGAACCAGTCTTTGCGTAACATGTTTGATGGGTTTCTCGGCACGGACTCGCTGCATATGGGTATTTTTTTCACCCAGATACTTTGGTTCTCGGCACATCATCGTTGCTACCGACTTGCCTCGCTCGCACACTCCTTCACATATGACTTACTGATATTTTATTTCTCGACACTTTATTCCAACTTTTTGTCCTGTAAAGAATACATCGTCATGAACTGCGTGCACTATAGCTTGTGCAATAAACTATCTTCTACATATATGTTTGAGTCACTGAACAAGTTCGAGCACCTGATTTACATTAATGTACACCACCACCGAAAGCGATGAAAGCTGCTAACATTCTACATGCCATGTGGGACTGCGCCTGGGTAGTGTAGTCCTCTTGAGAGTTTGTCCTTAACGAAAGCTTCTAGCATGACTTGGATGATCCTGAGTATCCATGGGTATCGAGTAAACGCGAAAATAGTATCATGCGAGCGAAGAAGAAAAGGAACATCGCTCGCGTTGAAAATGATAAAATAAATAAGTGTCGTCGTCGTTATCCTTATCGTGGGACAAGATCTGAGTCCAAGGTCGGTTTAAGCGTTAAGCTTCGACTACGGCCCTCGGAGGGGCGTGTGTGTGCTGCGGGGGGTGTTGTAGCGTCTCGGAGTATGGGGGTGGGCTCAGTCCTCCGTATGGCGGGAGGTAGGGGGTGCCGTGATCATACGCCGAGGCAATCGGCGACTCCACGTGGTGAATTGGATGTGGACGAGGGCGAGGTCCATTCATATAATGATTGTGATTGTGGAGCTCGCGACCTGTGTTGGGGGAAGAAGGTCAAACGTCATCGAACACGAAGACACCATGGGGAGCGTCATACGGATATAGATATACGCCCATGGTTTTGGTCGTGGTCGTGGTGAGACGTCTTGCGATTGAGGGAAGCAAGGAAGTCGGGATATGAACGAGCACACCAATACGAGGGTAATGAAGCCCACTGGGAAATGTCGTTATCGGGATCTTGTTACTCCAGAGATCGGTATGCAAAGCGACGCAGTTACACCCACCTAAGCCGATGACGATCCCGAGGATTGTGTTGGGCTGGATGGCCGCAGGGGCCTGAGACGGGGCCGCCGCCGCCGTTGGATTCGATGGAAGAGTGAGCCCACTGGGAAGACCAGGCTCATACGGTGGGATGGACAATATAGCCATTACATGGGTAGCTCCAGTGAGTAGCTGCGGGGAAAGCGATCGTACACAACCGAGGGTCCTTTATAAGCTGTTAGGTAAAACACACGGGGGTCCTACCGCCGGGCTACGGCGCAGCACCCCCCCTCCGTTTGCAACGGGGGAGACGAGCCGTGTATTGCTTACTCTATGATATGCTATTAGTACGTGCCCTAGTCGGGACTTCGGAGTCTGGACCTGCTGGACCCAAGTCGCTGTGTAGTGGACCAATAATAATCTGGTAATTATAATGGAGCTGACAAAATGCTAAGGCGGTGCAGCGGGTCGGGGCTGTCCACACCTCCATGAGGTTCAGAATTCCTGTCAAAATTTCTCTGGCACCATCAGAATTCTCGAAGAACGTCAATGCAGTTGCTCGTCGTAGCTCTATGTTTCATGCCTTGTGATACTGGGTATATCTCGCCCATTGTACAAGGTGATGACTTTGACTGTCCGAGGCTCCGAAGCATCACGTGATATCAAAGTGCTGTTTGACCCCTCCCGGATGGTACATGTCGTTCCTTTGCTCCGTCTTCCCCGGATTCGGAGACGATATCATAAATGTGCGAGGTTCGCTCGCAGATCACTCTGATGAGTTCAGACACAGCCCGTAGATGACGAGAGCGTTAGTCCCTGTAACTAGTTCCGTGTTAAGGAATATTACTTTGTGTTTGTTTATCGGTACCAATGTTCTTGATACGAACATGAGGTTCGTCGGCTTTTCGCCGTTCCCATGCAGCCGCAGCATGCGTATGGAACGCCACACTGCCGCCGCCGTACTAACCCATAAACGCAAGCACATTTATACCATCTAATCACGGGCCCAATACGCTGTGGTCAGGCACTCGGCAATCTCAACAAGAGCAACATAGAATTTCTCCCACTGATGCTGATCCCATTAGGAGACAACCATTGTACGTCAACTGTGCCTAATAATGGTTTCTCCGGCACTTGTGATTAGGGGATTAATGACCAAGATTCCGATCTGGCGTCATGAATGCTGCGACTATGCGTGCATCTGTGTGCTGGATTGGGCACCTACGACGGATTTGGCCTTGCGTCGCCCGTCAATTTACAGAGCTATTGGCAGGGGTGAAGCCGAGCACGTACCCATGCGGTGTGTACGGCGAGCCAGGCGATGGGTTGATCGCGGCCAGTACCTGGCGGCCAAAAAAGCAAGCATCACTGGAAAGACTGAGGAATCAGCTATTGTGGTCAAGCCCAGCCCACTCACCGATTCCAATAGCGATGGAAAGAATGTAGACAGGGTTTCCGAGGAACAAGATGCATAGGTAAGCGAATGAAGTCATAGCGTGAAAGAAAGAAAAAGCTGTAACACAAGTGGTGGATTACTCGAAGGAGGTCGGGTTGTAAGAATGCAGTTGTTGAGCGAACGTTCACGCTCTATAAATGATGTGGCCTTGGGGGTGGTTCGTCGGAATTCACGCGCAGAATAGCTATGCGCGTCCGGGGGGCAAACGGTAAGCTCACCCTTATTCGTAATGACCGATAGGAGGCGATAAACCTTATTAGGTAGCCCCGTGGTACAATGAGTGTCCCAGAATTTCTGCAGTAACAATTGATGAGTTCTCGGTCTGAATCTTACACGTCTTTAATTGTCAGATACGGTTGTATGGCGGACTTGGAATTATAGCTCGCGGCACCCGCCAGCTGAAGAGCAACAGATCCACTCTGCCACTCACAGACGCAGTAGTCAGTTTTCTGTTGGTCTGATTCTTTTTACTTCTCGCAAGTATGTTCGGATATGGTGAAACGAAATTCTGGCGGAAAATGGACAGGTCATGCCGTTGGATCGCTATGGCAGCTTCCTTGATGGAACGGGGACGAACGACCAACGGCGGACGCAATAGCAGCTTTTTCGGTATACAAATCTTTTCGACGAGATCTATCTGTACCGGAAATCGTGAAAACGAACCAGCTCTACGGTAATCGGTAATTGTAAGCCCATTTGGCATACAGTAATATGGTCACGTGTACGGTAATCTTTCTTGCACCCGTACGTCGTAGTCGCCCTGCAGAGCTTGGTCTAGTTCGCTTGTCCGCTCGTCTCAGTGTTTCCACCGTTTGGCCACGGCCAGTTTCCAGTAATAGAGTACACTTTTCGATGTTCGCATTAGATTCAAACCGGCACAGAGTAACACAGTACTCCGACGTGCATGCGATGCATGCTGTCGATTTTTTAATAACGTCGTGACAACTTGAAACGAATTCAACGTTGTTCATACTTGCTTAACGTTAGGCCCATTCAGAAAGCTGTTCTCATATCTGTGTTTGCGGGGGAGAGAAGAGTAAGGAATCCGATCATCATCGGTCCGACAAGACTGTGGGAGGATTCTGAAAATTTGCCAAAACTGTATTGAACAAAGTGGCGGGCATGATGCGAGAATAATTTGACAGCTGATAGCGCTGACCGTGACCAGTTGACCCATGATGGTGACGCTAAAGAACCATTTTCCAAGGTCAGGAGCTTCCTTTCCGAGAACCTCGGATGCCCCCCATTTGTTGTCCCCTTTTCGTTGCCACACCAGCCTATGGCTATGTGGTGGGACCGGTACGTTTTCCCCACAAGGCGCACATGTCATCTTCACGTTACTGTCTTTTTCAGGCAAGTTGGCCACATCATAATTTACTCTCAAATACACACCTACCTCCGGTCGTCCATAGCACCTCAATTTGGCCACGGAATTCAAAAAAGAAAGTACCATTTGACTCGGAAAGATATGGAGATCACATTCCGGAATAACCGAAGACTGGATTTGAGCCTGTTCTTTTTGTCGGAAATAACAAAGTCTGAATTTCATACTCGGTCGTCTCGGAATAGATTCCATGAGACTCTACGAGTCGAATCCGGAATGACCAAAGACTAGATTTGAGCCTTTTCTGTTTGTCAGGAATAAAAAAAAGTTTGAATTTCATCCTCGGTCATCCTAGGGTACTTTCTATGAAATGCCACGAGTCCAATAGTACTTTCTTTTTTGAATTCCGTGGCCAGGTTGAGGTGCTATGGACGACCGGAGGTAGGTGTGTATTTGAGAGTAAATTATGATGTGGCCAACTTGCCTGAAAAAGACAGTAAAGCAGGTTAGTGCCTCCTTATCCCCCTCCTGAATTCCGTGACACTCCTTGTTCGGAAGGCGGCCCGGAAGGAGGAACAGCTACACTTTTCACACGACCACACGGTCATACCGCTGTTAGTGGGCGCACAGGAAAGAAAACGCAGCATGATGCAATGTTCAAACTCACTTCGAGCACCCCGAAATGATGATCTCCCTGACCCGCTGCACTCCCGGGCGTACTCGGATTATCTCCAGCCCTGGTAACCGCCTCGAACGGGCCACATCCGTGGAATAAAACATGCTGAGCGTGAGCTGGGCCCAGGAGATTGCGGGCGTGGTTTCTCACTTTGAAAAAGGGTGCGTCGGCGACGGGTAATAGGCTCATGGGATTGGTAAAGGGGGAACCTTCAGAAAAAGGAGAAAGCGAAAGAGTCCTTGAGACGTCGATGATAACTGCTTCATTTTCCAGGCTGAATCTCGAACGCGTAGTCGTCCGCATGAATGGACACATAATCGGCGATACCGTTAAGAGCTGTGTGGTTGTTGTATTTCCGGCGACGACCTCAGTGCGGCGCTGGGGCGGATTCCCACCGGAAACGAAAACAGAGGTGTCAATAAAGACCGATGTCATTTGTTCAATGCTCGGAAGCGGTAGCAATGGATCAGGATCTAGAGCGTGTCCCTGTAACATGGTGTACTGACTGGCTCACCGAGATCTACCGTTGGACTCTGGGATAGTTATATCAGGCATGACCTACATACGTCGTATTCTTAGTGCTTCCTTTGATGACCCTCGTGGTGAGATATTTAACAACCAAGGGTGATTGCGAGACGTATGAGCTCATGATATCATAACGCTCCATTTGTAGCACGCCACCGACGCGATGCTCAGCATGGTTAAAACATACATTTCAACTTGGCACCTGTTCAACTCGGAAGTGCCGCCTGCATCGGCGATAACTTGCTTCATGACTTGCCTACACTTGTGGTCGAAATTTGTAGCATATTGGATCAGTATTCCGGTGAGCTAGACAATGTCTAAATAGGAAGGTGTTTCTCGTGGGTTGGCCTCAGAAAAGGACGAAAGACGGCCTCTCGGAGGTCTGTTTGTTCCCACGAATTGCGGGTGCGGGGAAAGCTTGTCAAGCGAGGTGACCCTTGAAAGCTTGATGGAACCCGACAACTAGGATTTGCTTGAAGACGAGGAAGTCACGGATGTGTTTTCGCTGATAGCAGCTGCTGGTGGGAATCATCACTCGTAACGTTGTGCTTGTTTGTCAGGTCTGTGCATATACTGCGCATGGGTATTTGTCGGCACCAATGGAGTCTCAAGATCTCGGACTTGTACTTGCAGGAACCATACAGAACGATGCCCTTGTTCAAACCATCCGCAGATACCGAGTGCGTACCGTAGCCTATACCCAACGATTTGTCAAGGGCACTCACGTTCGTATTGACCGAGAACGCAGGTCCTCTAATCTCGCTTCAAAGGTCGCAGCCTCCAAGCGCTTCCGCCCTGTCCCGCATTTCCTCAAACCGAGCCGACCCACAAAGGCGCCCTCCGTGTCCATGAATCACTGTTTGCTCATCTCCGAAATCTTCTGCCTTATCCTCGAGTTTATACAGCAGATCGACGACTCGCCCGAGGGCGAATGCAGGGAGGACTGTACGCTTGGCAGGCGAACGCTCGCATCGCTTGCCCGGACGTGTCGCGCGTTCAGCGCACCCGCTTTAGATCTGCTTTGGATGCGTCTGGACAGCCTAGATCCATTGATCAAAGTCCTGCCAAGTCGCATGTGGGCCAAGAAACATTCCCGCTTTGTCGTGCGTCTTCCGATCCTCATTTCTTATGCTTACTTGATCTCGTCCATGTATCACAGATCCGGATGTTCATGGGCGATAAGCAATGGTTGACGTTCCAGAAATATGCAGTACGCGTCCAGTTTCTCTGCGGTCCTTGCCGTGGCATTCCTCCATCGGTTCAACGCAACGTCATCACCGCCCTCGCACGATTCTCGGGAGCTTCCCTTCCTCTTCTTCCCAACCTCACAGAACTTGTTTGGAGCGAATCGGATACGTTTAGCGTCATCGATCCAACTGTAGCTCTTATAAAGTACTTCGCAGGGCCAAGGGTGACCACTATCTCGCTCTTTCTCGTCTCTTGGCCGATCTATGTTTCTGCACGGGCTGTACTCGCCGATCTACCCAACCTGTGCCCGAACGTGACCTCGTTTACCGCCATCCCCCGCGCTACCCTCAACGATAATTCCCGAGACATAGGTGACATTGTCAGCAAATGGTCTAACCTGCGGGTCCTGCACAGCTGTGCGCTTTCCCAAGCTATCATGGACGAGCTCGCGTCCCAGCAAACGTTGAATACGCTCAGCATCGAGCTTACTAGCTGTGTCACGGATGTTTTCGTCGATAAGCTTCCAATCATGGTCCATACGTTTTCGCTTGAAGGGAGTAACGCCTTGCATTGTATCCGGTACCTCCAGGCGCTGCAAGGGAACCCGACGCACTTCCGTCTCCACGTCGGCTTGGACGTTACACTCCCGTCGGATATGGACACACTCTTCCAAATGCTTCCGACGCGGTTTGATACTAGTCAGCTGCGACATCTGACGATCTCGCTGAGGTCTTCGTTCCGTCGCATGCATACGCTACATTCCTCCTTCCCGCTCACAGAACCCCTCTTGGCATCTCTGTACGCTTTTTCTTCGCTTGTCGCACTAGACTTGGATTCGTTTTGCGCGTCGGAATTGGATGACGCTGCGTACGAGCGAATGGCCGGGGCTTGGCCGGAGTTGAGGAGTCTGAAAGTGGGTACGGCGGACGGGTCCAGGGGGAAGCCGGTAGCGAGCGTGGGAGCGGTGATCGTAGTGTTGTTGTCTTGCCCGTGCTTGCAAACGTTGCATATCGTGTTCGATGGGTCGATTCCGCCCCCGCCACCCGTGATGGTTCTGGATGTAGACGAGGGTACACAACCCAGGGAGTCGGAGGGAAATCGCGAGGAAGTGGGAGTGGAGGGAAAGGAGGAGCGAGTGGCGACGCGCCGGGTGCGCTCGTGGGGCACCTCGAATCAATACATCACGGAGATCCATGTTGGGCATTCACCGATCGCTCCGGACGCGGACGGATTGAAGGACTTGGCGTCGTGCCTGAGGTCGGTGATGCCGCGGCTGGGGAGAATTCAGTCGAGGAAGGAGTCGCTCGCCGTATTCGACATGCTCGACGTGGCGGAGTCGGAGGGATGGCGGACCGTGCAGCACCTACTGGTGGAAGGTGCTATGGATTCAAGCGATTTGCCTTCGAAGGCTGGCCAGCCTGTCATTGCAAACGGATGAGTCACCCAGCAATACGTATGTAGACCCGTCCAGATCACTGATCTGCGGCATTCTTCATATGCCAAATTACTTACGCTGACCTCTTCCCAACACAGCAACACAAATGATATGAGGAGATGATGTAGAAAAGCATGACAACTTGAAGGATGACGCGGAGTCGACGGCTTTCTCGGTCGATGAATGCAGTGATCTACTCGATGTGTATTATATTTCTCACCCTGTTGAACGGTTTTTGGCACAGTCCTTTGTTTTCAGTGTATACACTGGAGGCACCCACAATTCTGAAGATAATGGTGTTACACGAGGAGCTCAATCCACGACCTCTAAGCCGGTTTCCTTCGCACCTCAAGGCCTTAAGAACGGCTTCCCCCGTTTTCCCAGTGCATATGCTCAGGGGTTGCCGTACTGCCGAACTTCACTTGCGCATTCAGGTATTCCGTGTAAGGCCCCTCTGTTTCGGGCATCTGCTGAAGGAGGTCTAGGTCTTTCAGAGTCTTCGCGAGTGCAGGATATGTCGCTAAAAGCGGATACCACATCCAGCCAACCAGCGACCGATTTTAATGTAAATTTATCCCCCGCTACTTTACACCACGTTACCCACCCGTAACTTTCTCGAGCCAAGTCCTATTCTTTAGTCGTGCCTTTCACAGCGTGATCAGATCTGAAAACCAAACATGTCAGGTTACCTTGATTCGATATGGGGACAAGGATCCCTAACCTTCTATTTCGTTTGGCTGCTTTTGCCCTGGGCCGTCTGAATTCTTATTCTCATGCTTCCTCTCCTCGGCTAAATACACCCTGTCAGTGGCTTACTGGCACTATCGAGATGGCGACGTACCCAAGAATTCGCGAGCGATGTCCTCGACCAAAGGACCATCTCGTTCCAAACTTTGCGCTTCCCGCTTGTGCAGTGCGTCATGTGCAGCCTGTTTGGCTTCTTTCGCGACGTCAAAGGCGTCTTGTGCTTTGGGAGACATGATAAAGTAGTTGACAAACAGTGAACCGACGTCTTTTATAGTGACTTGGTGAATGACATCATATCATGGTCCGAGCACGGCTGGCGTCTGTCTCCAATCGTGTGAACTAAATTTGGCACCTTTTCACGTCGACCTGCCAGTGCCCTCGTGCGCATAAACACAGAATTCCGCGTTTTCTTTCAGAGTCCGAGTTTCATTATTCACAGTCATGGCGCCCCTCCAAAAACGCCAAAAATCTGACCACACATCGATGCCTTCATCCTACTGTTTACCGTCGCTCACCTCCCCCGACCCAGAATGCACAGAATCCAGCCCGTGCGCAACCCGTCGTCGTTGATCCACGCGACCGCAAGCCATGCTGACCAAACACACAGGTCTCGACATCTCGTCCCAAGGACCAATAAACCCTTGCTCTCAGTACCGCAATGGCTCAAACACAGTCGACCCACAAGCCCCCCTACCACATCCATCCATCGCTGTCTCCTTATCTCCGAAATCCTTTGCCTCATTCTCGATTTTATACGCCGCTTCGACGAGTCGCCCGAGAGTGAACTCAAATGGGATCGCTCTTCCGGAAAATGCACCCTTGCATCGCTCGCCCGAACGTGTCGCACCTTGAGCGCACCTGCGTTGGATACACTATGGATGTGTCTAGACAGCCTCGATCCACTGATCAGAGTATTACCACGGCGCATGTGGGCCAGAAAGCGCTACCCCTTTGTCGTGCGTCTCCCCGATCAGCTTTGCATGCTCATCATAGAATTATTCTTCACAGGTCCGGATGTTCCTGGGCGAGAAACAGTGGGTGACGTTTCGCAAATACGCCGAGCGCGTCAAGTTCGTCCGTGGTCCCTGTCGGCGTGTCTCTGCCACAGTCCAACACAACGTCATCTCTGCCCTTGCACGGTACCCTAAAGCCTCTCTTCCTCTGCTTCCCAACCTCAAAGAGCTCGTATGGAGCGAACTCAAGATGTCCAACCTGATCGATCCGAGCATTTCTCTTATCAAATACTTTGCAGGCCCAGGCGTAACCACCGTCTCCCTCTCCCTCATCTGCTGGCCCAACCACGTCTCCCCCGAACTCGCCGTCCTCACCGATCTCCCCAACCTCTGTCCTAACGTCACCTCCTTTACCGCCTTTTTCCCGCGCTCCTCCTACAACGATCACTCCCACGAAATCGGCGAAATCGTCAGGGAATGGCCACACCTCCGCGTTTTGCGCAGCTGTGCACTCTCCCAACCGGTCATGGACACGCTCACCTCCAGACGCATACTCGACACCCTCAGTATCGAGCTCAACAACTCGAGTACCGCGCTTTACGTAGGTCGACTCCCACCACACGTCCACATGTTTTCGCTCGGCGGAAACAGTGCCGCCCTCTGCCTGCGTTACCTCGAGACCGTTCAGGGTAGTCCGACGGATTTCCACCTACGCATCGGCGCGGACGATTCGACGACGGGGGATATGGAGGCGTTGGTGGGTGTGTTGCCGACGCGGTTAGACAAGGACCGACTACGCACGCTCACGATCGAGTTGACGTCGTCGTATTGGAGCACCCCCGCGAGCGACGCATTTTCCCTCTCACCTTCCTTCCTCTCTTCGCTCTCCTCCTTTCCCTCGCTGAGGGAGTTGGACGTGAGTACATATTGCACAGCCGAGGTGGATGATCGGGGGTACGAGGCGTGGATAGCGGGGCTGAGGGGGTTGACGAGTTTGAAGATGGGGGTGGGGGATGTGTCCAAGGCAACGCCGGTCGCGACTGTAGGGGCGGTGTTGGCGGTGTTGAAGGCGTGTCGGCAGTTGGAGACGTTGTGGATCGTGTTTGATGGCTCGGTGGCGCCGCCGTTGGGGGACGTCAGGGTCGACGAGAAGGGGAAGCGATGGGTGGAGTTGGAGACCGAGATCGAAGGCGAGGTGGAAAGGAAGGATGAAAACGGATGGGGCGTGACGAACCATTACATCACCCACATTCGCGTCGGACATTCGCCGATTGGGGAGGACGAGAAGGGGTTGGAAGCGCTGGCAAGGTGTTTGAGGGCGGTGATGCCGCGGCTGGAAAAGATTCGGACGGGCAGGTATCCGTCGGAGGTGGATGCACGGTGGGGAAGGGTACAAGAGATGTTGGTGGGGAGGTGAGGAGATATATGCGCATCTTTTTTTCTTGCTCCCTTCCGGCTGTGTCTTCCTCTTGTCTCTTTCTTTCTCTTTTTTTTTTTTTTTTTTTTTTTTTTGGGGGGGGGGGTGTTTACTTGACTCGTTCGCTATGATCTTAGCTCTGATTTTTCTTTCGACCGATCCCCAGCAAAACTGTCCTATCCGAGTGTAGCTTACATGCTGTATGAGTATGTAGTTGTGTATCATCAGTCTAAATCGGTTGTTCCGGGGTACTTGAAGAGTGGTCTTCTCAGCAACGACGACTCAAGAAACGACCTCTGTCTCCGAAGCCAGAATGACCTTTTTCTTTGGTTTCCTGTGCCGTCATGAATGGTTGTTGGGGAAATGACACTTTGACGCGCAAATGGGAGTATGATACACCTATCTGCGATATGATGTCGTGGCGCTAGGTTGGCTTCGGTGATGACGCAACGTGCCCCTCTTCACCTTGTACTTCCTTCTGTTACTGTGTCAGCCGACTAGCGAGCTGCCTCTTCAACTTCAGTTCAGTTCAATTCACGGTAACACTAACTGCACGTTACTCGACTGCCGCTAACTCAGTACAGTATCTCAACTCAACTACACCCACTTTATCCTTCAAAACTTCACTCTTCGTCGACCTCCATCGCCTGCTGTTCATTGACAATATAATGCTGTTCAAACAACAGAGGAGTCGAGTCAAAAAAAGTTTCAAAAAAAGGATAAAATTACACACATCGTAGACAACGTTTGTGTTCACAGGGTCCACGGCACACCACCCTACGGGTACTGGTGTCCGTTTTGTTGTTGTGCCAATCTTTAGCTTTCCGTGCCACTGCCGTGAGACTGCAGTAATCTGTGTTTCCTCGGGGCCGACATACAACATTCGCCATTCGAGTTTCTTCAATGCCTGCGGTAGGAGATCTCGCAGCTTGTCTAGACCTTCCTGAGGTGATGGATGCCCGAAAGCGATGGTTACTTGGATCGCAAAGATCTCGTTCTCAGTGACAAGCGCACTGTTGATGCCAGGAAAATTAACCGTAGGTGCGATCCAGTAAAATGGAGGTTGTGTATCCCTGAGTGCGCCTTTGGTAGAGGGAAGCGCAGTCTTCGTTGTCTCTATGGTAGCGGGTAGCGAATTTGACTCTACATACCAGTGGGATTTTATTGTTTGTCCGCCAAGGAAGAAGGGGTGAAGCCATCTCTCGTAGATGTTGCCACCATCACGACGGGTTCCGGGGTGGGCTTCCATAACTTGGAAGAAAGCAACCTTGGTGCACAAATTCTGCCTCTGGAGAGCTTTCCCCAAGGCGTTCACGAGGGTCGGTGTAGGGACGCAAACGCGCGGGAGAAGCCTGCGATTTATGTGACCAGCGTCATCTTTCTTTGGGAGAGCAAAGAATATCAAATATGGGCCTGATCCCTCGACATCAAGTTCTTCCAATGATGGTAGGAAGGCCGAACTAGACCTGGCGGCTCTGAGAGCCGCTGTGTGTACTTCCTCCTCGATGTCTGATCGAGAGATCTTATAGAAACGTAGCAGTGTTCGAGGAACACCGCCCCACTCGGTCGCAAGAGCGGACATGGTCTCGATGTTCAGTGCAAGCAGCGAACTGAGATTACCTCATTACATCCTGCCACGTCGGAGACATCGTGTATTGCTCACGCGAGGTCCTCGATCTCCTTCTTAGACCAAACATTCATCACACACCTCTCAGCACCATATTGTTTGCTCCATTCCTTCCAACGATGTGCGCGGGGCGAGGTTGTCTGGATGATTCGCATGCGAGTACGTTGGAAGACACCAGCTGGTATGGTGACCGTTGCATTAGAGTCCGTTAGAGCCCACGCGTCACCTGTGTGATTCGCGTGATGTAATGGCATCGGGTCATCGAAAGAGTGAAAAACAACAGTGTCCGTAAAGAGTGCATAGAACGACCGGCCATGGAGGGGTTCGAACGCAACTGGCTTGTGCTCGCGGAGGCGTTCAATGAGTACATAGA
>QFEM01000659.1:0-25520 GCA_003316205.1 Boletus bicolor
GTTATTGGGGAATAACACATTTAGTGAAAAATGACCAAATATGTGGACAGTTTTTTGAGCCACTGTAAGAGTGGGCTGCCGTTTTGCTATCACTTTCCGAGTTTGCTGGTGCAGTTTTGTTCCTGAGATCTTGTTCAGATTAAAGAGGTGGGGAAGAGTTGAATACGTACCTACTGTAATGTCTTGTTTTTTCCACCGACTGCCTGATCGAGCTTGTCCCACTCGAAGAAGCTTCCAATTGCCCTTTTACAAATATTGATCTTGAGATCCCGAGCCATGAGTAATGTCCGTACAAATTCCAGAGGAACACCCTCTAACTGTGGGAATTGATCCTGAACATTCAACGAAGCGTACAGAGTTTCGATTTTGTCAAGGAGGTGATTATGACTACGTTCCATGCTGTCAAGAATGTCAAGGGCGCCAGCGGTGGTACCATCTTGCCCGAGTGCAGTGCATGCAGTTTGCAGCACATGCTCAGATGCGTCCAGGTCGGCTTGTAACATGAGAACACTATCAAGCTTTTTTTTCAATCTCACAGGAGCATCTATTTACGGTAAGTAGAAAATCAATACAGCACGGTAAAACATACGAGCGCATATAGAGAGTTGAGCGGCACATTGCACTCTCCACTGGTTTCGTAGATCATCAATGGATATGCCGCAACCATTGAGTACATTCTGAGCTGTGCCACCCTGTTCTCCGATGCCCTTTTTGGTGCAGCGTTTGAGCCAGGGTCCCAGCTCTTTCTGTAGATCGAGTCCAATGGCGGACAGTTGACGGTCGAGAAGCCAGATGCGGTGCTGCCGCTGTGACTGGTTACCAGATATAAATCAGATGGTACGTTGATCTGAACTTACCGAAGATGCTCATTCAATGCCGATGAGTTTGATGAGGCGTGACCACAGTTGTTCCATCCCCTCACCATCCGACAAGCCAAGGCCCTCAGTTAGGCGAGGATTGTATACAAGTTGGCAGGCCCACTCATGCCCATAGGCATGCATTGCTGTCATGGCAAATTGCAAACGTGACACAATATTGCCATTGAGTATGTCATACTGCCAATGTCAGTAACGTTATAGGCACAGGCACAACTCGACATACTTGTTGTAGTGAGTGATTGGTGACACACCCTACGTCATAGAAAACAGTAACGGTTGCTTCACGGGGGAGAAGACTGAATAAATGTTCTATCAGCGCAATGCTGTACTTCTGCTGCTCACCAGGAGTATCGATGTTAGCAAAGAAGAGTGGTATATCGTGACGGCATATGAGAGCCATCACCCCTGTATCATCGAAGCTGTCCATTGCCGCTTTTTGCTTTTTATCATCAGCGGCTTTGTATGAGGATTCACATTGATCGACAGTGGCATCTGGTACCTGGGCTTGGTGCTGGCGGGCAGGACGCTTGCATGCCTTGGTAATCCATTGCCCTATGGCATCGACCTGTGATTTCAAAATGAAATAGACAGGCTCATAGAAAATCAGGCAATCACCAGCAGATCGCCAGTGACGGTGATGGAAATTCCCATCAGTAGCAACGTGAATGTCAGCACCATTTGCGAGTGGACGCCCATAAGTATTACCCCCAAAGCACGCAGGGCAGCGCTGAACAAGAAGTGGTGAGCAAGAACTTTGGGAGAATGTGGTTGTGGATTCGTGGGCAGGTGTGGGATCATTAGAATGACCAGGCTGTCAGCCGTCTAGCAACTGTGCTTCATGGAGACGCGCGCGAGAGCTTGCAAGAATTGCCTCGACACGATGTTCGATTTCAACTTGCAGAACATCAAACCATTGGATCGCATGGCCAAGACTGCGATGGAAGGGCTCTTGAACAGTCTTGCCCTGCAAAAATGTTAATGCAAATATGAAGTTGTGTACGTTGACGTACTTACCTGCTGCCCTGACATACAGAAGCCTCGGCAGATGTAGTGCGAATTGAGAGCAGATGCCAATGCATTGACAGCATTGCATGATCGTTCGAACAGGGCTCGATAGAAAGAAAGGAGTTCTATGGAGATTGCCATCCGCGGCTGTGACGGTGCTGTAGGAAAGAGCCCGCAGTGCAGGAGAACTTGTGTGAGCGTGGCACATTTGCATGAGTGCACAGTTACAGAACAGAAATCTAACATCGCTGTCAAAGGAAATCGCTCGATCGCAATGAGATTTGCTTACGATCAAAATAAAGGCATGTTAACGTGGTCCTCTTGGGTTCACATGCTCGCGCACAGATGGAGATCGTGAGATGGGGAGGAGGGATTGGTTTGCTGAGTGTGTGTGTGATGTATTGCAGGAATGGCTCAACTAATGTAGGAATAACCTTCTTCCAGTTGTCGGACTGTCGTGAAACCTTGCGTGCAGTTGTGAGATGGATGTCGGTTTCGGGGAGACCATCATCATCCGGGTGTTCATACTGCACGCAGTCATCCATAATGGCAGATGGATGTTCCAGCAGAGCATCTGAATCTGTTTGGATATCATTATTCAGCTCAGATTGACGGTGTTCAACGTGACTGGGAGATGGGCTCTCTTGATGGCTGAGTAAATCATTGAGGTGGTCAAGGAGTCGTTGCCATTTATTTCTATGACCAGGAATAGAAACTAGTTGCAGATTTTTTTTGACACTTCTAGCTTGACGGGGTGAGGTAAAGTGTTGACCAAGACTTTTCGAGGTACTTGGTAGGTCCGCTCGTGTTGCCAATGGAGGGGGCATGGTGGGAGACAAGCAGCAACGACGTGCCCTGAAACCATTTCTACAAAATCTCAAAACCACATGTTTGCCACATGGATGGTTTGCAGAGCTTCACGAAGCATTCCCAAGACGGTTGCTTGACCACCATTACCAGGTGTAGCGGAGAATAGATCCCGACGGAAATTACCGGCGCGGATTGTGCCCCATTTTGGTCAATTTCGCGCCAACAGGGAACCCCACCTAAATGGGGTCTAAAAGTGCCGAGATGTGGTGCCTGAGGTGCTTAATGCCATTGCCAAAGTGCCTGAACGTGATGTAAAGCGATGTGAGGATTTGCTGATGCAAGACATGGTGTGGATGTGACAAGGAAAGAGAAAGAGGCATACATTGGGGAAAGGATGGCATTCAAGTTTGGTCCAAATCAGTGAAACCATGATCATTTGATGGGGTCACTGATAATCACGTGGATTTGCTTCGCTTGTCATGTCAATGTCAATGTCAATCATATATCATATATCATATATCATGGCTCGGGTAAACCTCTCTTGAGTAAGTCTACTCAACATGTAACATGTTTTAGGTCCCGGGCCCCGTCATGCTACTAGTATCTCTTCAACCCCACTCTAGTTCCTAACGCGGTATTAATTCGCCATCCTTCCACAAATCGTCCACTCTGATGGGTACCCGTCGAGGAAGATCATGTCAATACTTAATTGGTCCATGCCATTACAACCTGTTCCCAATGCCTACTTACATGTTATCAACAACATTTCTGAGTTTCGACGACGACGAAGGGGCTGAGCATGATCGCGTTTCAGAGATCTAGCTGTCGGTTATGTAAGTATGCGAAATCCGATTATCGCAAAAGTTGTGGCGTAGTCGGTTATTGAATTCGTTCTTTCCTTTGGTCTGTCAGTGGCACACTGAAAGGCCACCAAAAGGTTTGAATCTTCTTTCCTTTAGGAATATCACAGATGCTTGCTTCAGCCCTCGACTATGCATTAACGATTCCGTTTTGTCACGCGTCTGCCGGTGGTTCTGAAACAGGTGTCGAGCGATCACGTTACACACATTAGCGGAGGAACTTAATCCTGTCCCCGATCATAAACGGCAGCCATGCGGCCTGCTGACCCTATCCAATCTGGGCGAATCTCAACTTGGGGATATATAGGTGAAACCTGCAATCGAAACACGACTGACATCAGTCATGTCAGCCCACTATAAAGCACTTTCAAGTGAGTTCGTCCGTGTTGTATACCATTCCTGAAGCCTGACAGTCTATCTCAGTTGCATTCGGCGTAGTCAAAGGTCTGGCGGTATTGCTCACGCTCTTTCGGCTGGGTTTTCGGTTGAGGATACAAAGATTTTGGTGGGAGGACGTGTGGGCAGCAGTCGCATTACTTTGCGCAGTGATATCCATCATCTGTGCGCTTGTTGCCTCCTGGACTAGCAAGTGTTTCCAGTCCCATAAACCCGAGGTTAACACTAAGTACTGACTATCCGGTCACTGACACAGATGATCATGAGCCAATCCTCATCGCTGGCAAGATCGATGCATACATGTTCATAAGTATCGTATGGTGTGTACATTCATATTCATATTTCATATAATGCCTCGTGTAACGCTTTGATGACCCTCTCTTCATCGCCAGGTCTGTCCGTATGAGTCTCATTTTCTCGATTCTCAGGATCACCCCTCCGACGCTTTTGCGCCGCGCTACACTCGCAACTGCGGCTTGGTTCTTTCTCGTCTGGGCAGTCACATTCGGTTTAGAGACATGGTGGTGTCTGAATAGCGCAAAAACATTACCTGGACAAACTCGCCCAGAATGTGTGTTACCACAGTCCATAGTCATCTTCGAGGCGACGAGTAAGTTTTTCGACGTATGCTTTCCTAGGCCACCAATCTTTTTTTGGCGCCAGCTAATTGTCTCGCGGATGCAATGACTGTGATCTTTTCACTCAAACTTCTTCGGCGAGTCAAGCTTCCCCGACGACAGCGCAGGATGATTGTGTCGCTATTCTTAGCCAGCAGGTTCCTGTGTGCGTTTTCATTGCCACACTCTATTGCTCAATTGGTAGATAATCAGATTGTCGAAGTGATACTTGGCAACCTGCAGGTATGGCCCTGTTATCGACACCCTTGTATCATTACTGATCAAAGTTTGCCTAGGCGGCAGCATTCCTAGTCGTTTGCAACTTGCTTGTTGTCGTCACCTACATTTACCGGGTTTTCCTGAAATCCCTCGACGAAGAGCTCCCACCTCTACCAGGGACTTCCTCAGAGGACGACGATTTTACTGTTCCAATCCCTAGAAGCATGCAGAACCTTACGACGGTGGATTTAGACTCGTCTCAAAGTCTTGCCATGACCGCTAGCGAAACCGGGAATAGTTTCTTTCGTTCAACCGCTCACTCGAGCGAGTGCTGAACTAAAATGGTGAATTCCCGGAGGAATCGCCAACTCGTTACTCCTAGCCGCTGCATCGGACTGGACGTGGTGCTTCGTGACTCGATGATATAGCATATTACGACATGGCATTGATGTCGAGCTCATTCCTTGGACGCATAGACATTGAATACTTGCGCTCTTTTCCACATCACTCATGTTGCACGTACCTATAGACCTTCAAGGGCTGCAGTATGCGTTTCTTTCAACATACTGGGCTGTCCGTATAATTGAATGTTGTCAGTTTTGTAAATGTAGATATGTTCCACGAAATCCTTAGTCCCAACCGCATCCTCTGAGCTGGTCTTTTTTTTTTTGAAACCATTTCTTTCACATTGGGTATTCTGCTCTTTGTACTAGGACAACACACGGGCAAGGTCCCCCTAGTCATGAATATCTTGACTCTCGACTCGACTCAGTATCGATCGCGGTCATGGTCGAAATAGAGTGGGAAGGATTGAGTGGGAAGGGTTGCTGGGCATCTTCTAGGTTGCCGCGCTGCTCCGAATGGCTAGTATGAAGCGTGGAAATATGGCATATTATTTACCGTCGAGGTAGTACATATGTTACAGTAGGGAAGTTAGGGTTATTATAGCGAACGTAGATTAACGAGAACGTGGAGGAGAGAAAAGGTAAGGGGGACAGAACAACTTGATGTGAATCCGCAATCTGAGCAGAGGTGAGCACTGGAATAAATGTTCAACGGGAGTTGGGCCACTACGTCGCGGGTACTCACTGGCTACATCCGAGTCTATTTACAGGTTTTAGAACGCCAGGCGGACAGACGTCTAGAACAACATACGCGACAACTTACTTAAGTCGGGGAAGTTGTGTTCACAGGAGGAACGTGTACCATCCATGGCGCATCGTCTCCCTCTTCTATAGTGTCTTGCACAAGGGCTGATCGGAGGGTGAGGATCAATCGACATCCAATCACAACTTCCATCGGCGCTGGAAATTCCTCGGAGACCTTTGTCCATGGAAGCTAGTGCAGATTTCGTCAGGTGGATGCTCGTCTGTGGAGAAAGGGAAAGAGAACGGAATAAGTACCCCAAGATATTGGCCTATGACAATATTGACCAGGCACATCAATATGATGCTGTCGTACGAATGGTGGATAGAATCAGAGAAACGCGGAGGGTGCGGTGCCATGTCCTGTCAGTGCCGCCGTAGAGACAAAGGTGATACTGGTAGTGCGTACCAGAAAAAATATCCCGCGTTACCCTTGACGAGGACATCTGCTATGTACACCCCATCCATCCGCCTGGCGCGGTATCCCGACATCCATATGCTGATGCCATACCACAACGCGAGTAGACACAGTCCGGTGTCGTATACGAGCACAGGCAACCAAAAGATGTACAATCGGAAAAATGATGGGCCATCTACGGTACAGATGTATAATCCTGCCACAATTTCGTTCGTGACTAATGTTTCCGAACAGGGAGCCCATGGATAAATGAGCGTGAATTGTCGAGGGGAAACGCACAGACGTACTTCTTGAATCATCAATGAAACCCAGGATGGTCGAGATGGCTGCGACTTCACACACATAACCGAAAATCATGAGAGCAAGGATGATTCTCGATCTTTGGTACAACGCATATAATCGACCTTGAAGCATCACTTGAAGGGGTGTCAGCGATGACGGAAGGATCCAAGGATGCTGGACACACGCTGGATCAAGAATAACACAAGAAGACCGAGCCATGATTGGACAAAGAAGTAGACATCGCCTTGGGGGAAAAAGTGAGAAGGATAGGAGAAAATACATGATCGACATTGACTCACAGCTGTGAAGAGTTGTTCGTTCAAAACGTCCATGAATTTTGTTTCGGATGGTGACAAAAGAGGGACGTACAACTGTTGTGTCATTAGCATAGAAAATGTAAGCGGATATCCAAAGACCTACTTGTTGCGTTTGGACTCCCTCTCCAAGGAAAGCTATAGAAGGCTCAGCGAGCGTCGTCGATGGTAGATCAAAAGCCCCTACCAATGATATTCAAGCTAAAATTGTCGCGCTGAGTAGTGTCACGAAACAGAGATCATTCCATAAACTCACATGGCGAGTGCATCACCAATGTAGCGGATCTTGTGCATGGGGTAGATTCCTTCAAATAATATATATACAAGGTGGATCAACTTACCACTATATAAATGATGGTTCCGAGGGAAAGGCGGTGATTCTACCAAAAACGACATGTCGTGAAATCAACGAGATTACCAAGCCCGAATACTTACCCAAACAGAATCGATCTAATTAATCGGACCACCAATCCCGCCTGTGATCAGTCCATACGGGTCACCAACCGAGCACGGATGCTTACCTCTCGATCGAACGTGATAACTGTGTACACGATCAACGACAATATCGAAGCCACAGAGCATACAGTACTTGCCATGATCGTACAAAATGACGACAGAGCTGGCCACTGTGAAGCAATCTTTGTGACCGACATGTGGGCGTGATAGGAAAAAGTGACCGACTTTGACATGTCCGGGTGATGTGGACAACGTTGGCAATCTGGGCATATTCGGGTGCACTGGGAACCATTAAGATACGGGGTCAGATACGAACGCGCTGGGGGACAGCTACCACGGCTTGGGTTTTATAGTCAGGACTCAGCAACAACTTTGCGGCGTGTGAATGCAAAGTACATATGTGTGCATATGTAACCTGAACCTTGTATTCTGCACCTGCGGCAGTGTGCCGATTATGGCACTGGCGGGACAATGAACATCATGCTGTACGAGAAGTAAAGTGTGAGGCGAATACCATACCATGTGGGGTAAAGTAGTCCCATCGAAGTCTGGATAAGAATGCAGCTCATGTATTTGAACGTTGAACGGCCTTGAACATCAGAAGTGAAGTGCCATGCGGCACTCACGTCCTGTAAATTGTAACTCTGTGTCGCGGGGTCATCGTTTGCGATATGTTTCGCGGAATCTGGATCTGATGAGTCTGTCAAAGCCGACTTGGACTTACGGTATTCCAATTGTCACGGTCTTGGTCAACACAAGCGCTGACAATGACGCCAACACCACTGCCGGTAAACCCGTGTCGCGCAGCAGCACTGCGGCGGCTATGCAAACACAGCATGCAAACAGGGTCTAATTAGTAAACCACTCCGCTACCATCCGGCTCCCAAACCAAAGGGGTCCCTACCCTTCTTTTGAACGATAACCATGTTCAAGTCTGCAGCGACCAAGATCGCGCACAACACCACTATACCTGCCCTCGCAGGTCACTCCGACCTCCGTCCCCTTCAAGACCTCATTACCGCGGAAAAGACGGTCCTCACGTCGTGCGTCGGGTCGTATGCTCATCTCCACCTTGCCTGACCTTGTTGTCGTCTTTCTTTCGTTTCCAGGTTGCAGAAGCTGAGAGTGGACCTTGGCAAGGCGGGGGATGCGCTTCGGATCTGGGGTCAAGGGGAGGGGGATGATCTCAGTGTACGTCTCATCTTCATGCGTGGAAAGGGGGAGGCACCTGATGACTGTTTCGCAGGACATCCTCACCGCGTCCTCGACGATTCTCGCGCTTTTTGCCACAGCCCTCTCGACTTATTCGTCCCTCCACCACACCGTACGGGACAGCATGAAATCTGTACGGACCCGTGAAGAAGCCCTCGATGACCTCCGTCGCCGTCGTCGGCGGGTTGGCACATCCGCCGAGGCTGCCGAGAAGAAGCTCAACAAGATGAGTCCCGAACACAAGAACCTCGGCATACAAACGGACACCCTCAACAAGCTGCGCGAAGAAATGCAGGCCATGGATGGGGAGATCATCCGTGAGGAAGCGGAATTAGGGGATTATAAACGCAAGTGTACAAAAGATTGGATGGGCTTCAAGTTTGGTGGTCTCGTCGAATGTTGCGAAAAGGGCGTGGTGCGCTCATCTCTCCTTGTTCTCTCTTTCTCTCTCCCTGAGCAGTCACATCTTAGGTTGTGGGTGACATTGGCAGGCAAATCATACAGGCAAGTTGGCAAACATCGTACCTCCACACACCCCTGACCTTGCCCCTTTGTCCTGCCACACAGTCCATCCCCGAGGACGTCACACAACCTGGCCTCCCGCGCGCATACTATTATGCACATGGTCATGTAGGCGACCTCGTTGTTGAGGCACAACGTGCGGCCTCCCAGGTCACCTTTTCCAGTCTCCCCTCCGGACGCATCTCCACTTCCGCACCACCCATCTCTCAACCCCCTCCTTCGACCTCCCAAGACCCTCCCGTTCAGTCACCCTTCCTTCCTACTCCTTCCTTGGGCAGTGAACTCACGTTGGGCATGGGCACGTACAACCCACCACCGGGCCCTCCACCTGCGGTATGTCATTTTGCCTTGCTGTTGCCTGGAGGCCGGGATCAATCTATACTGCCGTCATGCAACACATGTTCAGGAATATGCGCGCTGACCTATTCATGATATTACAGAATAGGCGTCCCTCGGTCAACGAGCTCGGGGTACACACACCATCAGGGCATGCTGCCCCCCAGTTTCCATCGCTGCCTACAAACAGGGAACATGATCCCGCCCCAGCGTCGTCGGTGGGTCCCGCACAACCACTCTCGTTCTCCACGCCGTATGACAGCGGGGTGGCACGGTCCGAGGAGAACCAATCGTTGATGGCATCCATCGCCGATGCCCTCTCCCAATCTCATCGTGGATTTTCTCTCAATGAAGCTATCCCACCTGGACCCCTCGCTCCAGATGAACCCGTGCCAAAATACGAATCCATCGCTGGCGACGTGGGACGATCTGCGCAGAGTGAACCGCATGGCCCAGTGACAAACGGACACGTGGGCTCACCTCCCCTCACCGAGGAAGGGGAGTCGCAGTGGCCCAGAAGAGCGACACGACGAAGTACGTCGCCGCCAAGCCTTCCACCAGGTGCGGCGCCGGCGGCGATTAGGGCTTGGGATGATAGAATGGGTCAGGGTGAGGATGGTGCTCATTCTGATCGTCCGGCATCGTCGAGCGCGCGTGTGCCTTCACAGCGACTTATTTCTTCCTCGGAACGGGATGGGGAAGAAGAGGACGGCTTAGCTTACGATCGTGACAGTCGGTCTTTGACAGAGGAAGGAGGGGTCTTTGGAGATGGTAAGCATCACGAAGAAGACGCGTCGTTCTCAGAGAGTGGTGGAGAGGCAATTGTTGGTGCGACTGCGACGATCTACAATGAGCAAAGCACCACGCCTATTCGAAGATCGGTGTCGACGGGTGCGGCCTCCAACGCCACGTCGTTATCACGCGCGGGGAGTCAATGGCGAATTCCACGTGTTCCACCCCCATCTGTGGATGTAGGTGCAGATGATGTCGATATCTACCACAACGCTGCACACGAGCGACATAGCCAGTATAGCACCGGGGTGGGTACCCGGGAAGACGACGAAATACGAACTGACGAATCGGCTGACGAACGGGCGCGCAGTGCGGCTGCGGCACGGGAGGTTGAGCGCGCGATGGACGCATTGGAATTTAGTGCCGTTGCACCTCCATCGACGTCGAGTGGGTATGCGACACCCAGGGGGCCCCCGCCGGGGTATGGGCCGGCGCTGTCGGCGCAGAGTCAAGCTGCTACTCCGCATCCACGTGTGTCGCTCTCGCTATCGCCTTCTTTGAGTAGGGCACCGCATAGCTCTGTGCCGTCGTCCCCGATCCTGCCTCCCAATCCACCGTTTGCGAATCGAGGTAGGAGTGGGACGTTGCCGATGGTGGAAGCGCGACCACCCCCAGTGAACCATCATGCATCGAGCGAGAGTGTTCCTAGACGAGTCCCCACGCCCACGCCCGCTATCACTACATCTCCCGGCGCAGGTGCACTGGCAGCACCCAGACCAGTGTCCCCGATGTACCGGTCCCCACCACCCGAATATCCGCGACCGACACCACCGTTTTCATCACCTCTCATGGCAAGCTCCACGTCGTCGTTGAATGGCGGTGCTAGTCCAGGCGGGGGACCACGAACGATCTCGGCAGCTGCGTTTCGAAGACAACAGGCGCGGACTCCGAGTGGGACCGAGTCGGGACCTGCAGATACGAGTCCGTTGACGTTGCGAAAGCCGTCTGTGTCGCCTTCGCCTTCGTTGTCGCCGTCACGACAACCACAGGCAGGATCGGGATCGCCGCCAGTGGGTCCGGTGCTTGTGGTTGGGGGACTGCCCAAGGCGAGGTTGTCGGTGGTGAACCCGGATCCGCGGACGGAGGATGGGGAAGAGGAGGTAGTGGGGGAAGAGTTTGATTATATCGTGGCGTATGGTGGGGAGAGTGCGGGGTATGGTGCGGGGAGGTACGTGAGTGATTTAGAGAGGCACGGATAAAGATTGGGTGAAGAACCGTGAAACTGGCTTGAATTCGTTCTCAGGTAACAAAACACATGGGGCGTACGGTGGGTTCGTTCGTCCGCTTTGCTTTTTTCCTTATTGTCATTCGATGAGTCTGCGCGCGGACATTGGCTAGAATTGGACAAACGATCTGTAATTGTGCTATTGAACTTTTTTGTTGTGAATGTCGTTATTGTGCTACTATCGTCTTGAATAACGTTGTATTTGTATTCGCGTATATCGATCGTCTTGTGCATTGGCTTCTCAGCTGACCCTATGAACCTTGTTCATGTCGTGCCGACATCCCTGAACAAATCAATTGCCTTCCTAATCGATATGTCTCCAGGGTCGAAGAAAATACACTGATTTCTTATTGAAACATCCATCATAGTGCGAATCTCTGCGTCTCGATGAGTTTCGAGATCGTGAATACTAGGATGACCATCTGCTTCGTCCACCCTGCCCAACCCGATGTGGTGGCGAATCCCTTCGAGGCCGGGAGCGCTCCTCCGAGTCGGTTTCATATGGTCAGAACGACTCTCGTGGTATCGGTCCGGTTGAGGGAAACGCGCCTCTCGGGTTCCCGTGCACGATCGAAATCACGGTCCCTCCCTGCAAAATCACCAGATCTGCCATTACGACCACGTCCATTACCCGGAGGCGGCCGGTTAGAATTGGCACCTCGCCCTTCACCATGACTTGGAGGAGCCGCGTCTGCACCGCCGACCCATCCACCATCGCTCACACGACTAGCCCGTCCGAGAGGGCCATCCATTCGACTGAACCTGTTTGGCAGACGAGTCCCCTTGGGAGCAGCGCCTCTCGGGAAGATGACAGAGACACATGGATATGTAAACTCCAGAAACGAAACGCAGTTCCTCGAGCTCGCTCTTTCAATTTCATGTTCGGTCGGCTGACGATGTTCCCCCTCGGCGTTCTCCCAATAGTCGGGCAGCAGACGATTCGAGGAGCCTGGTTTCACTCAGGATGTCGTGTGAGGAGACGATAATAGTTCTTTTAGGGCGAAGCGGCCCTTGTTGGCGACGCCATTGGCGTATATCCCATGGAAGGAGTACCAAAGTCCGAGCGAGAGGTATCTGAGCTCTAGTATTTGAGGGAGGGTGGTCAGGACTTTGTGCAGCGTGGCGTGCGTGTTTCCGCGGGCCATGGGTCATGCGAGTGCACGAATCGAGCACCGCAACGACTTTACCAAGTAAAGAGTTGGTACTTGTCGTTCGTCTGGAACGTGCCCACTTTGACAAACGACCGGATGAAAGACGGTGTTGTTGGTGAGAATGCTCAGGAATGTTAATGGCCCAGGGGTCGAGGATGGGGTCCCTATCAGTGAGCCTTTCTCTGGGGATGGCCCTAGTGTCGTTCGTCGAGCCCTTGATGGTAGGCATCGATAAATCTTGCTGAGCGCATGGAGAATCTAACAGACTGAGTTTCGCCCCGGATAACATAGCCCTCTTCTTCCTGGGCATGTCGAGCGCGTCCGTTCGGCACAATTGCCGAGCAACATCAAACTTCGTGCGGAGTTTCAGTAAAATAACATTTATTTTACTGTCTTTTCTCTTGCAAAGCTAACTATTCATTTGTATCATCATTTCTTTCTAAATACAGCTACTGTTAGCTTCATAGATATGATCACTGCCGTTGGGATTGCTGACGGCCTGACGCGTGCTGTAGTTGTATTACAGTACCATTAATTTTTCAATGTTGATCGCTGCAAAGTGTTACACTTGGTCATGTGACATTCATCGGTTTTACACGACATCAACCTTAGCGTCAGCCCACATGGATTCATATGGTACTTGTCTCTTCATGTCGGGTCGTCGGCGCAGAGTGCACTAAAATGATGTGCGTACCAGTTGAACAGTTGCGTGCACAAGCGGAATCCCTTGTCGCCAAGTTTGAGCAAGGAGGTGGAACTAATTACATCGACGAGGCGATTGCCCTTGATCGCGAAGCACTGGCGCTTCGTCCACCGGGGGACCCGGATCGGGGTATTTCTTTGGATAACCTCGCAATTGATCTCGCCACTCGGTACAACCAGCTTGGGGCAATGGAGGATCTCGACGAGGCCATTGTCCTCAGCCGAGATGCACTGCTACTTTGTCCACCGGGGCACCCGGATCATTCAATGTCTTTGAGCAACCTCTCAGTTCATCTTGCCACTCGGTACAGGCAGCTCGGAACAATGGAGGATCTCAACGAGGCTGTTGTCCTCGGCCGAGATGCACTGGCACTTTGTCCACCAGGGCACCCAGATCGCTCAATGTCATTGAATAACCTCGCAGTTCATCTCTCCACTCGGCACAAACATCTCGGAGCAATGGAGGATCTCAATGAGGTCATTGTCCTCGGCCGAAATGCCCTAGCACTTTGTCCACCGGGTCACCCGGATCACTCAATGTCTTTGAGTAACCTCGCAGTTTATCTCACCACGCGGTACACGCAACTCGGAGGAATAGAGGATCTCAACGAGGCCATTGTCCTCAGCCGAGATGCACTGGCGCTTTGTCCACCGGGGCGCCTAGATCGTTGGATGTCTTTGATCAACCTCGCACTTCATCTCTCCACTCGGTACGGGCAGCTCGGAGAAATGGAGGATCTCAACGAGGCCATTGCCCTCGACCGAGATGCACTGGAACTTTGTCCACTGGGGCACCCAGGTCACTCAATGTCCTTGAATAACCTCGCACTTCATCTCACAACTCGGTACATGCAGCTTGGGGGAATAGAGGATCTCAATGAGGCTGTTGTCCTCGGCCGAGACGCACTGGAACTTTGTCCACCGGGGCACCCAGGTCGCTCAATGTCCTCGAATAACCTCGCACTTCATCTCACCACTCGGTACATACAGCTTGGGGGAATAGAGGATCTCAACGAGGCTGTTGTCCTCGGCCGAGACGCACTGGCACTTTGTCCACTGGGGCACCCAGGTCTCTCAATGTCATCGAATAACCTTGCAGTTCATCTCTCCACTCGGTACAAGCAACTCGGAGAAATGGATGATCTCAACGAGGCCATTGTCCTCAGCCGAGATACACTGGCACTTTGTCCACTGGGGCACCCAGATCGCTTAATGTCATTGAATAACCTCGCAGTTCATCTCTCCACTCGGTACAAACAGCTCGGAGCAATGGAGGATCTCAAGGAGGCCATTGTCCTTGGCCGGGATGCACTGGAACTTTGTCCACCGAGGCACCCAGGTCGCTCAATGTTATTGAATAACCTCGCAGTTCATCTCTCCACTCGGTACAAACAGCTCAGAGCAATGGAGGATCTCAACGATGCCATTTTCCTCAGCCAAGACACACTGACACTTCATCCACTGGGGCACCCAGATCGCTCAATGTCATTGAATAACCTCGCAGTTCATCTCTCCACTCAGTACAGGCAACTCGGAGCAATAGGGGATCTCGATGAGGTCGTTGTCCTCGGCCGAGATGGACTAGCACTTTATCCACCGGAGCACCTGGATTACTCAATGTCTTTGAGCAACCTTGCAATTCATCTCTCCACTCGGTACAGTCAGCTCGGAACAACGGATGATCTCAACGAGGCCATTGTCCTCGACCGAGACGCATTGGCGCTTCGCCCACCGGGTCATCCAGATCGCTCAATGTCATTGGGAAACCTTGCATGCTCTCTCCGTACCCGGTTCACACAGTCAAGTCAGTTAACGGACAAGGAAGAACTATTCAGTCTCTACGCTACGCTGGCACATATGTCCCCAATGGTGTCTTCCACTGATTTGTCTGCCGCTAGGGCATGGATTCGTGCAGCTGAAGATTTCCAGCATCCCACGATACTTCTAGCATACGAGACGTCTCTTCAATTACTTATTCATCATCTCGCCACTCTCCCATCTTTACCTCGGCATCTCCCTGTCCTCAAGAGCCTCACGTCGTCACTTGCAGTGGACGCGTTCTCAGCCTGTCTCCGTAACCACTCTCCGACCAATGCGGTCGAGCTTCTAGAACAAGGCCGGGGTGTGTTTTGGAGCCAGCTCACTCGCCTCCGTTCCCCGCTTGACGATGTCATTGCATCTGGTCCCGCAGGAAAGGAGTTGGCAGCCGAGTTCACGCGGCTGACCGTGCTCATTCGCAATGCCCTCGATTCACCTGGTGCCGATCAGCATGATCGGGTGTGCAATCTCAATGTTAAATTGGAAAAAGTATTGACCCGTATCCGCGAGTTGCCCGATCTCTCACGTTTCCTTCTCCCCTCGCTCTTCTCCGATCTCCAACAGGCCGCTCGTGATGGCCCTGTGATCATTGTGAATGCGAGCAAGTACGGGTGTGATGCTCTCGTTGTTTCAGTTGACCAGAATCCCGTTCATATCCCATTGTCAATCACAAAGGAACGTGTTCGAGAACTGTCATCAAAGCTCGGTACCTTGACTGTGCGCGCAAGGTCGATGGACGTGACAAGAAATCTCGGCGTGGTCTTGCGCGACCTATGGGACGAGGTTGTTTCCCCCATTGTCGACTTCCTGCAGACAATGTATCCATCTCAATCACGGATCTGGTGGTGCCCCACCGACGAGTTCTCTCTTCTTCCTCTCCACGCCGCGGGTCCGTATCGGAAGGGTCAGTGGAATCTGGCTGATCTGTACATCTCGTCTTACACCCCCACCCTCGCTGGCCTCATTCGTGCTAGACGACACTATCCATTAAATTGTACAATAAAAGGGAAACACTTCGTTGCTATAGGTCAAGCGAATGCCCTCGGCGAACGGGAACTCTTTTCCGTGGCCGCCGAGCTGGCCAACATTGGTCAGCGTGTTGATGGCCTCGCCACATTCACGCGCATCGACGGTCCGGAATCCTGCATCGCCCGGGTCACCGAAGCACTTCGCGCAAACGACTGGGTACACCTTGCGTGTCATGGCCTCCCAAATCGGACACAGCCATTCGAGTCCGCGTTCGCTCTTCACGATGGACATTTCACGATCGAACGTATCATTCGGTGTGAACTACAGAACCCCCAGTTTGCGTATCTCTCTGCTTGTCACACCACTGTCGGAGACGAGGAGAGCCCAGACGAGGTGATTCATCTTGCGTCGGCGATGCAGTTCGCCGGGTTCCGTTCTATCATCGGGACGATGTGGGCGGTGGACGACGGTGAGACGAACAAGATCACGTCGGTGTTCTACGAGTACATGAAGGACGAGTCTGGTTGCCTGGATCATACCCGTGCAGCATTCGCACTGAGCAAGACAATGAAAAAAGTGGTGGATATACCACTTGATCAACGCATTCTTTATATACATCTCGGTGCCTAGTAACTGCTCTCTAGTATTTCGGAGTCGTGAGGCTCAAGTTTCTAAAACGTCAGACCATCCCGCATGACCGAATACTCGGCTTGAGGACGAATGTCCTACAGCTTGCGAAAACATGTCTTCATGTGTGAGGGGGATAACCCCAGCGGTACTCCTCTTCCGATCAACAAGGCGCTTCTTGAAGCGTTCCCAATGTTAATACGGTGATAGTGATGATCAATATCATCACCACCATCATCGCCGCTTGTCCTCCCACACAGAAGTACCACGCAGTGATTTTTCTTCAACCTTATTGTTCCCTACCTCGACCCCATCTAGTGAGAGACGCGTGGGGTCGAACAGGTCAACACACAACAACGCCTTTTGTGTCAAACTGGTGTTGCTCGATGAACCCGCACTCGGTCTGTCATCGTCATGGTATAAGAATGCACCAACGACGTGGGATATGTAAGGTCCTCGGACCATTATCAGGCACAAACTTCATCCACAACCTCCAGCATCATGAGGGCATTTGCGCGTAAATAATTCAAGATTGAAGATGCCAATGTCATGTCATTCAGACTGCCCTTGATGTCCACGAAGTGGAAAACATCAGACCTACAGTTAACTACAGTGAGCCCTTGTCCCTAAATGATAACTCAAAGCAGCATACGCACCAAGGTGGAATCAGATTGAACCTTGCCAGCAAGGTATGCATTCCGATAGGAGCTCTACCCAGTCAAGTGGTCAGCACCTTCGTTCACATCGGGGCCACTATGTTCCAGGGATGCGATCGTTCGTGTTGGAAGCCATACTCACTGGTGCGATCACATCCTGCGAACCTGACCCATTGCTTGCTTCCCCGATGCCATCAGAATCCATGTTTGGTAGTCTGAACCGGAGGACCGTCCCCAAGGAGCTGGGTGTTGGCTCGCCATGGTATTGTCGTGAGGTAAGTCTGTGTGTTCGAATCAGCGACCTGTATACGGAAAAGAACGCTTGCGCTGAACGTGCTTACGTGGCCAGGAGGGTGTTGGTGTATGCTAATTCATGACGCACGGGTTGTTATTGGGGCAATCTTAGTTTGACACACGCAGATGACGAAACGTACCTTTAGACGTCGAGAAGTTGATCATCAGGAAGTAGAACTCCGTTGGTGCGAGCAAGTACTGGGGATAACATAGTTAGCTGATCTGCCGTCATGATTTCTTGCCGTGCACCTTGAGGTACAGTGACATAGCAAGGGACTTGACATACAGCGATCATCGACGACATTGTGAGAGTGCTGAAGAACACGAATAAAGCAGTGTCATTTACTGTGAGCTGAGCATCTGGACATAACAAGAGTTGGACTGACCTTGTGATCAGACCAGTCGATATGACATATAACGTGATTTTGTTGATCATGCGGTCTGTTCTGAAGCCAATCGTCAGTCATCACGAGGCTAAGTGAGAGGGTGGGGTAGCATCAGCATACTGTGCAAATCCACTACGTTTGCTGTGGAGGAGATAGGAGATTGAGGCAGCAATGATAAGGTCGATCGTACTCGTCGAGATTACGCCTGCGCATGAGGTCCACTGTACCATCGCAGTATACGTATGTAGCGCCGAAATTAAATGTCATGATTGTTCTGTGAGTAAAACGAGACAAGACTCACGCGTAATTCCGTAAGTGCAGACAAGGACGAGATCGAGGTATCGCTGCCAATGTGCGTCAGAATATCGTGACCAACGTTTTAGCGGCACACCTACGTCATCACAACAGCGACTGAAGATGTGAAAATCAGTTTAGCATCTATCAGCATTAATTCTGAGGCGACAAGAGAACTTGGTTTACCTATGGCATCAGCTATTAAATAATACCACAGTATGAGGTCAACTCCGCAACTAATTGAGAGCGTGTGTGTAGCAATGTACTTACCACATGGGAATATAGACGCCACACCCTAAGAGGCGAGGAGTAAGTAAATGCTATGCTAGTAGATATGTGAACCCTGCATACAATGAAAGCGGAAAGAAGTCGCCATCTATGGTCCACTAGCAAGGTTTAATTTATATCAGCGATACAGTCATAGGTCAACTAGATGTGTCAACTTACAGACTTGGATGCGATACGCCAAAAATCTGTTTTCGTGTAATGTCACGTCAAGTTGTGGTGGGTCAAGGCCCAGGGTTCAGTCACATGCACTCACAGATGAACGATGAGGGCGACGACACCGCTCACGACAGGTTCACTCTGGGGAGGAAAAAAGAAAAAAGACAGGTCGAGTATCAGATTGGTGTTCAAGCTTGTGACGATATTTGTAGCAACACCTTACCGAAATACTCCTGTGTGAGGTCGACCAGCGGCCGGGAAATTTGTCATGAGTTTTTTTCGGCAGGAATCGTGCTCAGACTGGCTTACCATACCAGCGAGTCGACTGCCATGAGATTATCAAAATCAGTTACGAGATACGTGTAGATGCCGTGGGTGAGAAGCGCGACCGAGAGCGTATCCAAGATCCTGTCGCAAAATCAGTAAGGTCGGTTTGCTTCGGTACACGGGCACGAGTGGGCTTACAATAGCACGGAAACCTAGTTCAGAGTTGAGTCAGTGGGATTTCCAATTCCACTGATTATTCGGATGACAGCACTCACCAGAAGATTCAGAAAGACAGGGTCTTTTGAATATGTGCGGTACTGACGGTGCGTGATGCGGTTGACAAGGTCAGATTTGGCCCGAAGACGAGGGTCTGGTAGCTCACGTAGAAGGTGCTCTGCAGGATAGTTATTCCAAGGAATCTATATTTATACGACCACAGCGACTTGACTTCAGATGCACTGCTCGGCGCATCAATTGGTATGTACTTACATAGCTGCGAATACGACACCGATAAGGGCTGCGCCCAACGTAGGGCTCAAGTTGACTTGGGGTAATGTAACAGTGGAGGCCATCTCGCAAGGACGGTGGAGGGCAGGTTATGTGTTTTCTGCGAGTGGAAAGTACTCGGGGATTCAAGATTAAGTACTGACTCGGAGGGCGCCCATGGGACCAAGTTCCATCTGATACGATCCGGGCCCGGCGGACGTGCGCATAGTTAAGACTCACGAGTACATAGCATTCCGACCAAATACGAACGCGTTGCACACCATGGTGGCACCTCGCCAGGTCAAGCGGAATTTTCGACAATATGCAGTGTTGGCCGCTGATACCTAGTAGGAAACTCGGCATATAGCCGGAATGGAAGTTAACTTGTAAAGTTCAGATTCAAGATATATGCAGTGCATCAGTGAGTTTCGTTTCTCATGCACTGACGACTTGAAACTGGATGGAGTGCGATGAGCTCATTTTAGATGACACATTCAGGTAGAACTCGAAGAACGGACGATGACTGGAGTCTCCGAGTTCAGTCAGTCATTTTCAGTGGGCTCGCGGGATGATGATCAGCTTGACAGACGAGCGACTGGATGAATGCTTGGGTTGGCACCGGCGTCGGAGGTGGGCTGGGCCGCGGAGGATGTGGTAATGGGGTCAGTGCCACCGTCGTGCATTGGGATCTCTCATCGACATGGCGGCGGCGGTGAGAAGACTCGACTCCTGCCGACCGTGGCTGACAATGACGTTATGTGATGGTAACTCCGCTGGACTATTTTATCATACGCGACGACATCAATGAATATCTGTAAATATCCGAAGGGAGTGCTTGTAAAGTGTATGTTCGGAAGATCGGGCTGACCGTTACATTGCGAGTACCGCGTGACATAAGTTCGACGCTTGCCACCTCATTTCCGACTGAGAACCTGTACGACAGACAAAACCTTCTCACTCTCGATATGCTCCAAGGGTTTAAAATCTGCTTGGTGCGTGGTGAGGAGCGCAGGCGGTGAAGTGAAAAACCGGAGGATAAGCGGGAAAAGGTGGGGATGATCAGGGCCGTACTTACGTAGCGCTGAAATAACCCGTGCCGAAGGCGAGGATTCAGTGAGACCCGTCTCAGACGTGCTACCCATGTTGTGCTCCTCCATTCAGAATTGCAACACGTCCTCACACATAACCATCCTCACTCGTAGAAGAATCCGTCCGCGTGCATACTGGTGACTGGAGCAAATGACCAGCGCATGGGTGAGATCGTACGGAAGGTGGGTGGGGTGAAGCAGTCGGAGGGCATTGTGGTGCTTGCACTGGTGTCTTGCTCTCCCTCGATGCCCTCGTTTAGATAGAGCTCCAGTAGCGCATTCTATACTGTAGCCTGGCCCTATTTCTCTATTTCTTCACCCTCGTTTGCGACGACGACGACCACTGACATCACCAGTGTCTGTCCCCACTATCTCTGTGCCACCGTCTCGAAGAACGTCATGAAACACCCGGAGCGATTTTACCACGAAGTGGGCAAGGAAGTGCGTTTGGGATGGTCGCCTGCGTGGCGTCTGCGTCTCTGGGTCGCTCGTGGATCATGCTTGGGGCGCGAGAGATTCGCTGTGTCCACCAGTTAACGCGGTCATCAGATCCTCCTCTACTTCTTTCTTCCCCACTTTCTTCCCGGCTCCGTCACTGCGCGTCAACGTAAGTGGACCTGTGTGTGTGCTCTTGAGATGGCAAGTAAGACCAGATACGAAGGCGCCGATACTCCCTGTACTGGGAATTGAGGATTTTCCGATGATGGTAGAGGTCCAGAAATGGTACACAGACCAATGAGCAATTGTGCCGTTTCATTCGGAAGGTTATCCAGAAAAGCACGGCAATATCGCGCGAGGTTTGATTCCGCCTGATGGTTCGAGATACTGAACCCAACATCGATCAACTATCACCTGAGGAACGAATGGGAGACGAAAACTTACACCGGCTCCGTCCACTTCTCGCAAATAACCGACTGCTTCCCTGTATCCATTCCCTATCTTCCCTTTGTTCGCTTTCTCTGGCGTTTTCACATCACCGTTTCCAGCACCAATATCTTCCACGATGACGCCCAGATAGCCATCGTGTCTCCCCCATTTGCAAGATACGCAGCCTTCTCAAAGAACCCCACGTGTCGATATTATCACGAATCGCCGTGTCAAGATCAAACGGAGGTTCTCGACTCGTATCCCCCCCGGGACTGCTTTGCCACCGAATGCAGCAGTTCCAACAAGTCTTACCTCACTGCGAACAAACACATCCACTATAACGACATCTCCCACCTTGGCGTAGGTATTGGGAGGGTAGGGTCGTATGCTGTGCATTCGCGAGCCCGTGTGTATGCAGTTCTTGCATACAGAGCATCGGCGTCAAAAGTGGGGTTAGATTGGCGGTGAGGAACTGTGCGTAGGTCAGTATATGCTGGTGTAGCATGGGGGGCAAGGGCCGAAAGAGATCGTTCCGACCATGAGGGGCATACCTTACGTACGACATAACTTCCCCGGACGATCGTCTGCAAATACTCCTTCATTGCACCTTCGTAATCGCCCTTCTCGTATAGATAATCGCCACAATACCAATGCACGTCTGTCTTGTCTAGATTCTGTGGGTACGCAGACGACAGCGCGAGAGGGTAGAGGTGTTTCTCATACAACGCAAGCTTCATGCCAGTCGGTTTTCTCAGCTAAACGTGTTACCTGTACGAGTAACGTTTAGTTGATAGTAAGGCCCGCATGCGACTGAAATACACCAACCACTCGATCACTCCCCAAGACATATACAGGCCCCCGTGCGAACACAACGTTCCGGACACGAGGCTTGAATACTCCAACATATGCGACCATACTGTTGTCGATCTCGATCAGTACAACCCGTGCGGCATCTGGGTCAATGACCCCATTCGCAGAATTCGAGGAAAGAATGTTCGGCAGGGAGGATGCACCGGTAGGGAACTTCCGATGGGTCGCGAACAAGGTGTTTTCGTTATAACGCTCGAGGGAAGTGTCACGGAAGTAGGTGTTGACGCGGGGAGAACCACAGCACACAATTCAGGTGTGTGTGCAAGGAAGACTTGCGCCCTGTGCAACTCGATCAGAAGCTAACCATACCTAACCTTTCACCACTGCTCACGCTGATCACTGCCTCGTCTTCGTATAAAACAACCCAATGTGCTTTCCAGTCGACACGGGATCGTGTAAGATACTGCGTTGGATGCGGATGATGATATTGCCAATATGAGTGATGTAGACAAGACAATAACAGTAGCCGCAAGCTTTGAAAAGTCCCACATGAGGGTCAACCCTGGACGGTCCAAGAGCCGTCCCAATAATCTATGAAGAACAGATCAGCCCACGATCAAGCAAACCACCGACTCGAAATCGAAAACCCAAACATTGTTCTCGGAAGTGTCCACCACGGAGATGTGAACTTCTCGAGGTGCGTCACTCCAAGATTGGGGGTCGAGAGGTGTAGTGCAGTCGATTCTGCCAGTGCTATGGTTGCTCGTACGATACTGATCAGCTTGCCTATGAACCGCACGTTGCTACACACGCATCATCTTTCCAGGTTCTCTTTCCCCGAACCATTCGCGTCCGGTGCGCCTCTTGCTCTCAAGCAGCTCTCGTCCGTCGTGGAGAGACTCACATACACTACAACCTGCGAGTTCTTCTTCCCCCCCGGCACAGATCACGCTGCGAGGCTGTCGGTGTACTACGATCCCAGCTGGGCAACTGTCCAGTGTGCCGATGGATAGAGTGAGGGGATGTCGGCGTGGTTTAATGTGGACCGGATGGGACAAGAGGTGCTTTAGTTCATCAGGAAAATGACGAAATTACGAGTCTCTCGAAAAGGAGAGAGTTCTTATCCGTAGATGACATTATACTTGCTGTCTGTAACTGCTATTGAGTGTTTCAGAAGTCGTGATGCTCAAGTTTCTGAAACGTCAGATCGTCCCGCCCGGCCGTGAATATTTGAATACCTGCTTTCGACGAGAGTGAGTTGGAGTTCAATCACCTCAAAGGCACTGATGACCTTACCTGCTCGAGAGGAACTTTTATGAGACACCACAAGGGGAAACGTTGAATCATCTACAGGCGTTTGTCGAGACGATAGGACGTTGGCCCACAATTTTGGGAA
The DNA here is from genome assembly GCA_003316205.1 of Boletus bicolor. NCBI lineage: Eukaryota > Fungi > Basidiomycota > Agaricomycetes > Boletales > Boletaceae > Boletus > Boletus bicolor. The sequence continues at coordinate 23,743 of QFEM01000659.1, forward strand.
CTGTGACCAGAGAATGTGTTCGCATAGAATGTGAAACCAAGATCTCATCCACCATCCAATCATCGTGATATGTTGGCGAATACTAGACGACACTGAGTCTTTTGGGGGGCGAAGCGGCCCTTGTTGGCGCCATTAGCGCATATCGCAGTACCGGACGTGGGGGTGTCTAAACTCTGGTATTTGAGCAACAGCGTTGCGAAGGGTGGTCAGGGCTTTGCGCAGCGTGGCGTTTTTCCAACGAGCCATGGGTCAGACGAATAGGCGACGTACTAGATTGAGAGGGTTAGTGCTCGTTGTTCGTCGAGAGCGTCCCTTCTTCTAATAATGAGAGACGGTGGAACGTGCCCACTTTGACAAATGACCGGATGAAAAATAGTGCTGTCGAGAATGGTGTTGATGGGGTTGCGCATGGACCTTTTCTCTGGGGACGTAATGTTTAAAGACTTTGTAGTATTCAGTTTTGAAGAAAGGGCGATGAGGTTTCAACACGGCGAGGTTGATTTTGGCATGTTCACCCCGACAAAGAGTCCTTTCAATTGCACTGGTGGTTCGGTTGACAGCACCGGTCCGGGACTCTATAACATGTGCTCAAATCGTTGCCATCCGCTCGCACAGTATCCCAGCATCCATCTTTCAAAACCACCATGTTCAATTATATTCGGACATTTCCAGCGCATTTAAAAGGTACTTTCCCCTTTCTATCGACGCTAAGAGCAGTGAAATGATGTACCTACCAGTTGGACTGTGGGATTTACGTGCGCAATCCCTTTTGACCAAGTTTGAGCAAGGAGGTGGGACTGATTACCTCGACAAGGCGATCGTCCTCAGGCGCGAAGTACTGGAACTTTGCCCCTCGGGGGACCCGGAGCGGCATATTGCTTTGATCTGGCTCGCATCTGATCTCTACACTCGGTACAAGCAGCTTGGGGCAATGGAGGATCTCAACGAGGCCATTGCCCTCCGCCGAGACGTACTGCCGCTTCGTCCACCGGGGAATCCGCGTCGCTCGACATCTCTCAGCGACCTTGCAAATAGTCTCTCGATGCGGTACGAGCAGCTGGGAGCAATGGAGGATCTCAACGAGGCCATTTTCCTCAACCGAGACGCACTGGCGCTTCGTCCACGAGGGCACCGGTATCGCTCAAAATCTTTGAATAACCTCGCAAATAACCTCTTCACTCGGTATGACCAGCTCGGAGCAATGGAGGATCTCAAGGAGGCCATTGTCCTAGAGCGAGACGCACTGGTGCTTCGTCCACCAGGGCACCCAGATCACTCACAGTCTTTGAAAAACCTCGCAGTTCGTCTCTTCACTCGATTCGAGGAGCTCGGAGGAATGGAGGATCTCAATGAGGCCATTGCCCTCCGCAGAGACGTACTGGCGCTTCGGCAACCGGGGGACCCGGACCGCTCATGGTCTTTGAGCAGTCTTGCAATTGGTCTCCTCACTCGGTACAAGGAGCTCGGAGAAATGCGGGATCTAAATGAGGCTATTTTCCTCAACCAAGACGCACTGGCACTTCGACCACCAGGGCACCTGGATCGTTCGAGGTCTTTGGACAACCTCGCAGCTGATTTCTCCGCTCGATACGGCCAGCTCGGAGAAATCGAGGATCTCAACAAGGCCATTGTCCTCCGCCAAGACGCACTGGCGCTTCGCCCACCGGGTCACCCGGATCGTTCAATATCATTGAAAAACCTTGCACGCTCTCTCCGTACCCGCTTCTCACAATCAGGCAAATTGAAGGACAAGGAGGAACTATTCAGTCTTTATGCTA
>QFEM01000660.1:0-10507 GCA_003316205.1 Boletus bicolor
GTGAGACGACAATGCAGTAGCCTGAGGGTTTTCCAAACAGGCGGACAAGGGTTCGACTAGGGTAGATACCCGTAGGCCGACGAAGGTTCCTTTATGAAGGAAGTACAAGGAGCAGTCACTTAATAGTAGACCGGAGACTTAGGACGACAAGTGAAGGATAAAGGCGTGGATTGCCTTAGCGCAGATCGAGATACAAGGGTAAATCGAAGGAGGTCTAAACTAAGGAATCATAGCGTAAAAGAGAGGGTTTATATACCCCTGGATATGCGCACGGGCCAGGTGCGGAATACCTCGGGATCGGGATAAACCGTGGGATAACGTGTATGGAGTCGGAAGAAGCGCGTATCCTGTGTATCGTAGTAAACCGGATCAGAGAAAGAAGAGAACCAAGGACACGTGGTGTGAAGCATGTGAAACACGTGTCCGACTATCGTGGGATAGATCAACGAAGGCGTGAGACAAGTGGAAGATGCCTCCGGTATGGAATAGGGGGAAGCCGGAGGCGGAGAAAAGGAAAGTAGTCCAAGGGACGAGCTAGTGCACGAAGGATGCGTACACCAGGCACTGGTAGTACAAGTATACTGAGTAATCGTAGCAAGTGAAGAAGAGAAAGAAAAGAAATAGCAAGTCGTAACACTGTCCGAATGAGTCATTGTTTTGAAATGGCTGCCAGTTCATCAATTCTTATTTATATGTCTTAAAACCTTGATGGATAGAAAGCCAAGGGTCAGTGCTTTATTTCATACACCTATATGTTAGGATAAGAATTAGGAGTTATTGGGGAATAACACATTTAGTGAAAAATGACCAAACATGTGGACAGTTTTTTGAGCCACTGTAGTGATCATGACAAACCTATGATGACACGCAGTGAGGCACTGCAAGCCGCTCGGGGTTTGCAGAGATATGTTGGGGAGCTCAATACGGCATTCTCTGGGAAGTTCACTGTGATGTTGCATGCATTCGGGCGAGAAACATGCGCATTGGAAATGAGGAGCATGAAGGAGACAAAAATAACTACCTATTTCTCGAAACTGACTTAGCTAACTTTGAATATGCAAATTATTATTTTTTGGCCACTTATCATGAAACCCATGGCCCCTCATAACCCATACTTTTTGGCTTAAACTGAGGGGTATGGGTTACAAGGGGTTCTACATACTGTACTCTGCAACTGGATTTCCCAGTCTAATCCACTTGTTTGTTGCTCCACTGGTCATTGCCTTTGGGACTTGTTCCTGATTGTAGGCCTGCATTGAACGGAGAAGACTACCCTCCTCCTTTACCTCTCCCACATCTCATATCTTTGTTTGCCAGGACTTGTGTAGCCTGCGAGCGGTCAAGCCTTGTGGTCATGCTTTGTCGTTCGCAATAGGGTTATTACAAATAGTAGAAATGATGTGATATAGACAAGCAATCATCTACTTACCTTGAGAATTGCTTTGGAAAAAAAAAACTGCTTCCAAAAAGGCTGCTCCCCCAAAAAAAATAATGTTCACCCAGAAAAAAAAACAAATCTTTTTTTGGTGTTTGGAGCACCATATGAGCACCTGTTACAGTGCTGACCTCTACATATGGAGCAAACAATGTAGCATTATGCTCAGCTAGTTTTCTAGATATGTGGCAACACTATGCTGACATCATCACATCGAAACAGAAAGCAACAACCAATCTCTGAGGAGACATAGAATTCATGCTGGAAAGTACAAGGCGGACGTGTTGCGCGATAACGTACAGAATGGGGGATTGGAGGTGGATGCTTTCTACTTTGTACTCTTATCCGCCGATCACGCCCGTCCAAGTGTCGACGAGATCAATGACGCAGTAACCCTTGACGGGGACGTATTGTTTCGTGATCACCTTGATGGTTTCTTGTGCGATCATCCCTCCCAGGAAGGCTGCAGTGTTTGGAAGCTCTGCGGAAGGTGCCCGAGCACTGAATGAGGTTTCGCCAGTGAGATATCAGGACGATGTAAGCGGGAGCACTTACACCTCTCCGATGGCCTCGTCGAACGCCTCGGGCAGTTCAACGCTATCGCCTACGATGCTTTGCACTTGTTGGCGAAGGAGTTCGATAGTTGGAGGTGACCCCGAGTCGTTTCCTTTCAGAGCAGACAAGGCAGACAAGGCGAGGTGCGTTGACGTTTCCTTGGGATAGGAGACGAGCGCATCCGCTGCGAATCCATCACACGTCAAATGGCACGTTTGCCGAATAAAACCCGATGCATGCACGCACCCAATGCGGCCTTGTCCTGATCGAATGTACCCCATTGTTTACCCCTGAGAAGCTGGAGCGCGTGTGCATTCTTGACAAACAGGTCGACGAGGGCATTGTCCACGGGGGCACGGAGATGACTCTTGAACGCTTGCTTCTCCTCCTCTGCACGTGTCTTGTAGAGTTTCTGGAGATGGATGTAATTGGAGGTGTCGGATTTCATGTCGGGTAGGGTGGACGTCAGCGGGAGGGTGTTCGTCTCGGATTGGTCAGTGAATTCCTTGAGTGCGGCGAGGAGATGGAAGAACGGGGACGGGTTCTGACGAAGGGCTTCAGGCGATATGGCGTGGTCCTCGAACAGTGTGGCAATCTCGGAGGGAACCTGTGTCGTGGAGTGTTGCTCGGGATTGAGGAACGGGCAGGTCATTGGGTGAAAAGGGCGCACCTTGGTCTCGGTCCAACAACGGTACGCTTGAGCTTCGGCTTCGTCAAAGTTTTCCTCGTCGGACTTGACTTTCATCGCGAGGATGCGTTTCTTGAATTCTTGTCGCTCAACGTACGTTTTGGGTGGATTTCCGTCATGCTAGTTTGTGGGTGCAAAATGCATGGAAAAAAAGGGCAAGAGTGTGGATGGACGTACAGACGTCTTCCAGTCTTCTAGGACGCGGACAAGAATGACGACGTATGGGACGTGACCGTGTTCAGTTGGGTCCAAAGAGTCAAAATCGAGGGCCAGCGCGTGATCACGGAGTGCCGGGAATGGCTTGTCGATGCGAAGGGACGGGGCATTTTCGGAATGACTTTCGATGACTGGACGTTTGCTCAGCTTGCAGATGGGAAATCAACATACCATGCTCACTGGTGTGTTCGTGGAACTGGATGAAGAACTCGGCCAAGAAGCCAGCGGAGCGAACGACTACGAGAGGGGGACGGGAGGGGTCGCTCCAGAGGAAGGAAGATAGCCTGTCGAGGAGGGCGTTGTCAAGGTTGTGTGCGATGACGACGGTAAAGGAAGCCAGCCACTCGGGGTTCGTGTCGAGTACGGAGGCGAGAGTTCTGGTATCAGCGCGCCCCTCGACGCTATCGTTGAGCTCGGCGAGCAATCGGACGGCTTCGACCGCTCTGTTCTTCCCAATGCTGTCGAACCCCTGCAGGAAGAAGTTGTTTCCTGCGTCGGCGTAGGAGACGGGCTCGTGGTCGAGGATGGTGAAGTGGCCGATACCGGGGAGGACGAGGTTCTTGAGGATGGATGTGGACGTAGCGTGGCCTGAGATGACGAGGACACGGGCGGTTTCCAGGGCGGTTTGGCCGGTCGCTGCCCAGAGGCTGGAAAGGACGATTGAGGAGTCACGTCGAGAGGGGCGAGTTGGGAGGACGTACCGCAACTGACGATCGTATCGTCTTGTTTTATTATCTGGGAGAGGAAGTGTGGACAGCACGCACTGTATCGCTGTCGTCGCTGTCTCGATGTCCTGGGAGTCTTGCGAGGCCATCGTGGTCGTGGTCAAAGAGGTCTTTACCACCATCCACCATGGCAGAGACGCGTCAGTACGGCGATCTCGCTACGCAGCTCGTCCTCGAATCCCGCCGCTCGACGGCAAACGACATGCTCCTTAAATACAATGGCGAGCTCGTCCGATCTATCATCAGAGAACAGCGCGAGCTCGACAAACTCGCCGATACACCAGACATCACGCCGGCCTTGCTCATCCACCAGACTGCGGTCCTGCGCAACAAGCGCTGTCTGCTCGCGTACCACAAGCATAGGCTGGACCGTCTGCGCGACATGTACTGGGCCGTCGGCGGCGCATTGCCACATCTCCTCAGCAATCCCGACATTCGCAGCAAACTGTCTCCTCATGAAGTCGACTTTCTACGCGAGTACAGTGCATCTGTGATGGACTACCGTGCTGGGTTCTCAAACGAGCTGGACATCACTGCCAGCATAACCCATCCACCAAAGGATCTGCATGTGTTGGTGCGAGTAGTGAGAGATTGCGGGGTGATTCAGACCGAGCTGGGTAGCATTGATTTTCAGAAGGGGCAGAGATTCATGGTCAGACGGGCAGATATTGAGCATCTCATCGTACAGAGCTACCTTGAGGAGGTCTAGCGGGCGTTTGTTTATTTCTAAAGCCCTTGCCAAACAATCTCAAAGTGGAATCTATCACAACCTCGCTGCGCAGCTCGTCGCATCTCCGTCTTCTTCTCAAGTCATGCAACCTCTTAAATTGCCAGCCATGTCCTTTGCGTTGCGGAAGAACTTTTCTTTCTTCTCGAAAATCCATGTAGTGACACATCCGCACACACTGCACAAGCATGCCAGACCACATTCGACCGAAACACCACTCTTTACCCGCCATCACGCCGCATCTCGCGTTTCATTGTCCAATGGATCACCGCTCTCCATGTTTACTCCCAACCATCCTGAACCCAACCCGCATGAGGAGCTCTCTGACTTGGAGTGGGAGATTAGAACTGGTATGGTTCGAGCCGCACCTCTGCACAAGATGCTCTGAGATGACATGTAGCCCGATTCTTTGCATCCATGGCACACGTGCTCAAGGTCGCGCGATCTATATCCTCGAGAAGACGCTTCCAGAATTCTTTCAAGTTGGTCTAGTCTCCACCATCGACCCGACGAGACCGGATATTGTCGACGTTCCCCTCTCTGAAACCGGGAGTGTTGAGAGTATATATAGTCCAACCATTCGCTTGACGTACACTCCGCCCGTTGCCCTGCCACCTCCTTTCCCACGATCGCTGTCGCTGGATGGTGAGTATCTCCGCGCCCAGATGTGATCGGCCCTGAACGGGTATCAGGGCTTGCTCTTTACATGACGTCGTCCGTCTTCATCCGTCATACGATGAAGACGTTCTACTCTGACTTGCGGGTCGAGATGCGGAAGCTGGCCGTGCACACGCCGTCGAGCACGGCATCGCAAACAAGTCCGCCCGGCACGACGCCCTCTCGTCGGCGAGAAAAGAGCGTGTTTGTTGGACTTACCGTGCATGGGACGACCCGTGTGAGCGGTGGGCAAGGGGAATGGCAAATGTGGGTGGATGTGATCCTCGGACGAAACGAGACTGATAGACAAGCAGAGATTCTACGTACGAGTTTTCGCGTGTGAGTGGGACGATCAATCTGCACACGATCGACTCGATACATCCTGCGCCGCATCAAGCGGCGTATGACGCGCTTCGGGCATCGCTGAGCCACGTATTTGGGATGGAAGGGGCTGGCCAAGTCGGCTTACTCAAGCGGGATTCACACTGAGCCACGTGGACGTGTATGTATATTACATAATTACACCTTATTCGGGTAACCACCGTCACATAGATATAGACTCACTGGCGACCGTTGGAATGCACTTCACCTTTTCCCCCTTATTTTTCTTTACCCTCGCCGTCCAGCCCCTCGTTTGTCTGAGCTCCACTCCTTTACCTCTCTCCACCATGTTCTCTAAAGCCCTCGCCATCCTCTTCGCCGTCCCCTTCGTCGCCCAACGCACGTCATTTCTTCGCTTCATCGCGACCCTACACTTACGTTGCCCTTCCACAGTCGTCTCTGCTCAGTCCTGCACTCGCTACTACACCGTACAATCGGGCGATATTTGCGACAGCATCTCTGCTGCAAACAGCGTCTCGACGTGAGTTTTGTCCCCCTTTTCCCCACCCACACACTCATTCCCCCCAGCTACCAACTTGCAGTCGTCAACAACAACATCATTGACTCCAGCTGCGACAACCTCAACCCTGGTTCCAGCATCTGTCTCGGCTGGCAGGGTGAGGACTGTACCACCACTTACGTCGTGCGGCTTGGCGATACCTGCGACGACGTTGCCTATAATTCGGGCATCAACACCACCGTGCTCTACGCCAACAACCCTCAGTTAAACCAGGACTGCACCAACTTGTACGTTGGAGAGGTCAGTTTTTTTTAATCCCCTCTGTAAACATGTCTCGATCTGACATGATGTCCGCTTTAAATAGGTCATCTGCACCTCTTCCACTGTCGAGGTGCCTCCCGTGCCTGGCAGTGGTACCATCCCTGGTTCAGCCATCCCTGCCACCGCGACTCCTGCCGCAACTGACCTTCCCTGGTGCGACTAGATTTGATCAGGATTCGTACTGCTTGTTGCATAATCTGTAAACGAGCCTGGATGCCTGTGGGCCAACACAGGCCGGTCTTGTCGTTTGCCCCCTCTTCGTCACCCCTTGTTACTTTTTTTAACCTTTGAGAAAAATATAGCTTTAGATGGCTTCTCTTTTTGTTCTACGGCTATCGGCGCCGAGATTTCTTGTTACTATACCCAGCTATTTTTTACCCTGTCGCGGACAGGTTACATCCATAGCATTGCATCGTATGTGGTCGTGATTTCTGGTATGTTGCGCTTTGCGTACGAGGGAAGATATCAATACATTAGTCCTGTGGACAACGTTTTCGCATTGTTCATCTGTTCGTATCCATCTTTCATAAGACACGTAACTAGCCTCGGAGATTGATCGATCAAGTCCGTGAATCAGGCACTGCTATGGTGAGAGGAACAAGAATAACACTCGGTGACAACCACTGTCAAAAATATTGAATATTGAATATCGAATATATCATGCGGTTGTTCTCTAGAATGACAGAAAAAACTTGCTGGTATGCCAGTACAGTAGAGAAGGTCGAGTTCTGCGAAAAATATTTTAAAAGGGTTCCGGCGGATTTACATGCGGCCTTCTTAGAAATTCTTGCCATTCACAACCACCATGGACCCGCTCTATGTGAGATTGTTTGTTAGTGTGCCTGTCTATGACCTTGTATTCTCCTGCCTGTCGCCCCGTTCGCTCGTACAATTGGCCCTGACCTGTCGTGCTGCCTACTTGGCCGTAACCGCATTCAAAAGCCGAGCTTTTAACATCAACCGCCATTTCTCGCCATACTTCAACGATCCCGTCGCGTTTCGCTCTCTCCAAGCCAAAACCAATTCGCTGGTCTCTGGTTCTAATGCCCTCCAGTTCCTTGACAGGACCTTCTACCCCGACGCTGACCTCGACCTCTACACCCACCCCGGGCATTCGTTCGAGGTCGCCCAGTTTCTTGTAGAAGTCGAAGGCTATCAGTTTATTTCTCGTGGAGAACAGGAGCAAAACTGGAAAGTAGCCATCAGCAACAACTGGGATGGCACTGAGCCGCGTATGTCGAGGGGTACGACCCGTCTGTATCCCTTGGCAGGTATCAATGCGGTTTGGACCTTTACGAAAACTGGCATAAACCAACAGTGCTTGAAAATCCAGATCATTGAAGCATCGTCGTCCCCATTAGAAGTCATTCTCGAATTTCATTCTAGTACGTCGTCGAGTTTCGATACTCTCCCTGTGTCTTGAGCTTTTGCATAATCCCTAGCGTGCGTCATGAACTTCATCACGTCCGACGCTGCGTATTCTCTCTATCCCATCGCGACTTTTGAGGAGCGGAGCGCCCTCGGCATGCCCACCGCGCGTTCTGCATCCACAGCCATCCAAAAATACGTTGAGCGTGGTTGGCGAATTTATTTCATGCTCACCCCCTATGACGTGGCGCATCCAGCCGAATCATATTTCTTGCCGAACAAAGAGCGATGGGTCTGCGATAAGCATACGTGGAAGTTGCCGCTGGATCAGACCGGCGTCAAGGGGCGCCCCCCATTGAGCCCGGCTTCAGCACCCCTCCTGTTTGATCCCGTTCTCATCAATGGGTGGAACTTGAAGCTTTCCAATGGGTGGGAGATCAATGGCTATGAATGTCACTCTTACCCGCTGCAGTCGACAGTCTTTCGATACAACTATGCGATCCCAAACGAGGGGTTGTTGTTTACCATCAGATGCTGGGCCCATCAGCAAGGAAAATACAGTCACGGGAAAGTTTCCAAAGCGGGCTGGGTCTGGTGCGTTTCTCTTTTGCATAATCACTATTCTGGAGTTACGGATGCGCTGTAGGTTCGATGCGGACATGCCAAACTTTTTGCAGGAATGAAATCATGTCGTGCTGGTTCACGAGCACTATCAAGTATGTCCGCTTGGTAAAGTACTCTTCCTCGCAACTGTTCTTGTACACGTCCGTGATAATGGACATGACAGAAGTGTGTTGGTGTGCGTTACCCCAATGTAAGGTACTATCCTGGTCTCCGTCCACTTGATGTATAGCTGAGCCGATCGATGTTGTGTCTGAACTTCTCTGATTGGTTCGTCTTGATAACGTACATTTTGGTTGACCTGAAATATATTTTGAGCGTTGGGTGAGCATCTGTCACATGGTGAGACTTGGAGCGCCTCTTGCATAACGTGAGCGAACCGGTTCAAATGTTTTCTTGGCGAAGGGGTTCAAACTTCGATGCCATAGCGCTGTCTGTCTGGGTCGGTCGTCTGCCCCGATGTCTTGTTCCACCCACGCTCGTGTTTTCTTTGTCGCTCTTTGTCTCGTATCTATTGGTATCGTTTTCGAGTCTCTGCTTGTCGGAGAACTACTGTTAAGCCAGTTCATGTCCCGCGTACTCGGTCACGGTCCACTACAACCTATTGATGCTTCTCAGCTTCCAATCCTACCAAACCTCGACAGTGCAGTGCCAGTGCCCGTCGAAACGGACGACTACACGAGTGTCCTTTTGAGAGCGATCCGTGGGTCATCATAGTCTCTTCCTCGCGTTCTGACATTTAGACGTGTATATGACAGTGAATGCACCCCACTCTTGGGAGTTGATCGTAAAGGGTATTCTTCACTCGCTCGCGTTCTGGGCCGTCGTCGGCGCGACCACCTTGTTTCACCACATCGACCAGCCTCCAGGTCCAGGTGCATTTGACCACATGAACGCCATTCCGAGTCCCAAAAATGACCTGCGTCATGTAAAAGGCCTCTCTACCGTTGGGCAGCATCTTTCGAATTTCACGACACACGTCGTGTCTGGTACGTCGTCCACCCCCCATAGGTCATGTAATAAATGTCTAATCTGGTCTCGTCGGGCGGGATGGTGCAGCTATGTGCGCACGCGTCGCGCTACCCGTACCAGCGACGTTTTTCACGCCCGCGCGAGTCGTTCCGCCACAGCTGCTCGTCGCCGTGTCTTCCGCGAGCTTGTCTCCCCCGCGTAAACGGCATTTCCGAGGTCACGGACGAACGCCAAGCAGGGTGACCGAGATCGCGTTTTGACGACGGACGGTTATTTATGGTATTTACCTGAAGATGGACACCTTTTTTATGCACGTCGTAGTAGGCTCTTTTTTATTTATTTATTTCATTATCAGACAACGTGATGCACGCGGGTGAGATATATGATATATATATATATATATATCCTGTAAGGACTTTTCGCGTTCGTAGTGTAAATTTGGCGTGCATGTTTAACGGACAGTGTTTTTATGTTGGCATGTGGATATAGTGCTTAGGCAAAGTTTCTTCTAGGTATTGGCCAAGTGCATAGCACAAAGCGTTGTTTGGCAAAGGCTTTGAAAATAAACAAATGACCGGTCCGGAAATTTGCGTGTATCCCAGTTGCCCAACTCGATGTTTTGCGTTCTGCTACGGGTACATGGACCTCTGAGACGCTCTGCCCAGCACGTACTCGCATATCCAAATCGTACTCAGTCCACTCTACCCAGCGCGAATGCTATAAGTCAACTCGAAAAGGATGGTGCACGCATTCTTCGGGCTGTACGGAAGCGCGTCGAGACGAGAAAGGAGCTACTGTCCAAGGCAAGTCGTTCTAGAAGCCGGCGTTTCCCCCATGACTCACCCCCTCGGGGCAGATGTCAGAATCCATGTCGTCTCCGGAAGATATTGCGCGCGCTCGTCACGTCAAGGAGTTGGAGCCTCTGTACGATGCGTGGACGTCGTGGGTGAAAACGAGAGAGGTCAGTTGGTATTATTTCGTGCGTTCGAGACGTGTTTGTTGTATATAACGACCTCAGTAGTCCCTGCTAGATACGCTCCCTCTCCTGAAGGATCCAGATCCGACCATGCGTTCCCTGGCCGAAGACGAGTTCACGACGCTCAAGGAGGGCTTGTCTACGTGTCTCTCGACCACATTTCCTTCCTTGCTTGTTCCGCCCTCGCAGACCCGGTCGTTTTCGGCCCTGTTGGAACTGAAAGCGGGTGTAGGGGGCTCAGAGGCGACGCTTTTCCTGACGGACTTGTTGAGGGTGTACGTTCGTTACGCCCACTCCCGGGGGTGGCGTGCGGACGTCATTCAGAGCACGGAAGTGACGGGTGGAGGCATGCGAGATGCGATCGTGGAGGTTAAAGGGGACGGCGCGTATGACACGCTACGATGG